>QXTE01000072.1:7142872-7198524 GCA_003942145.1 Platysternon megacephalum
TGAACTTTTTGAAACTTTGCACTTTTAGAGAGAGGTAAGGGATTGACTCTGTACACAAACTTGCAGAGGGACAATAGGGTTGAGGTCTGTTATTTCTCACCTCAATATATTATTTATTTAAAAACATTTTTGCTGTTAACAAGCATGTTATCTCTGGAGACACAAATCCACAGTTTGAGAACTGCAAAACTAAGCATCTCTGATGGTATCTTCTAGACTGAGCACTGAGTCCCATTGGGTAGATAGAAAGATTAACCTAAATAATCTACACAGAAGTCCCTAGAACCTCATAAAATTGGGTCCCTAATCCATGAACTATTGGAACTCATTTACTAAACTTTTCTTAAACATTGCATGAATATATTGTCTCATATTATAGAATTTATAATCTCTATTCCATGATGAGATGTCTTTGAGCTATAATGTGTCTTAATTAAAACTATCTTTAGATATGTTTTCTCCTCAAAAAGCATTTTATCAAAAAAATCCAATTTAAATAAAAAAAAAAATCTGATTTTTTTTATATTAAAAAAAATATCGATTTTTATCCACGCTGGTATAAACTATACACTTTAAGTATTGGATTCAAATTAATATTTTAAACACCATTTCCTTTTTGCTAAACTCCTAGCTTGTTTGTGACACATATGTAACCTTTGGGTGGGCTAGAGTTCACTTCATTTCCTATCTCCAGTGCCTTAAAAAAAAACCAAACCCAACTCCCATAAAAAAAAAACTCCCATAGAAAGTAGCTGGAGACCCAGAGTTCAGTCTCTAAGGATTTTCAGCAAGGATCGCACAACCTCCCCACATTCAAGTCCCAAAAGGAACTAAAGAAATGAATGTAATTAAATAAAACTTTATCAAATCTTATGATAAACAAATAATCTAATTTTTACAGCACGACATGGCTATTTTGTAATCCACAGACATTACCTTCAGTTATACATAAACATAAATAAAGAAAACAAATTAAAATTTAAACAGTTCAGTTCCCACAGAAACACAGTGAGAAGAAACTGGAAGTTCCCCAAAGCTTAGGTTTTGTTCACCTAAATCTCAGTTAGAGTCTTTGATCACCAAACCTATCAGTCTGCTGAGTCTAAAACAACTTCTTCCCTCCCCTGGCTTGTAGGAACCTTCAGCTGGAATCCATGCAGACTCTTCCTCTGCTGAAATCACTGCTAGCCCGTCAGCTGACTGATTAACCAACCACTCAGTTAAGTGTTTAAAGAAAAGCTACAAGAAAATACAAAACTGAGAATAGCAAAATAGAAATGACTCTTTCCCAATTACTACATTTAAAGAAAAGTTGATGAATTGCACTAGTTGAGACAATATAACTGGAACAGTTTGGCTAAAATAGAAGTTATTTTTCCCTCCCAATTTCCCCTGGCTATAATTAGCATTGCCCAGGCTTCCCTGTTGGAGGGTGACAATATCACTAACCTGCTGCAAAATGCTTCAGAGTTAGGGACAACAGCCTGCTTCCTGCTCCTTGGCTCAGCTTCTCACAGCTCACACAGGGCACATGGCCCCCTGCAAAGCAGCTGCCCTGACTGCTCCCCCTCACGGAATCTGACCCCAGCAACAGGGAACCTATTGGAGCAGACCCAACACTACCGTCCACACCCAATTCCAGAAGCTTCTGGATGTGGAGTGCTTAATCTGCCTAGCAAGAATGACCCAGAGCCCATGGCTCAGCTCCGCCATGGCTGTCCCGCTCCGCGCACTGCTCTGCCCGACCCAGGCCCCAGCCCACCTGCTGCTGCGAGCCCCGGCTCGGCTCTGCTTGGCAGGCACTCAGTTCCAGTACCTCGTGGTGGAGAAGAAGGGGGAGAAGCAGAATGTAGGTGTGATACAGCTGAACCACCCCAAGGCCTTGAATGCCCTCTGCGATGGCCTGATGAACGAGATGAACCAGGCCCTGAACGACTTTGAGGATGACCCACACATAGGAGCCATCGTCATCACCGGCAGCGAGAAAGCCTTTGCAGCTGGAGCAGATATAAAAGGAGATGCAGACCAGAACTTTCCAGGAATGTTACGAGGGCAATTTCCTTGCACACTGGAACAGAGTCTTTCTGGTCAGGAAGCCAGTCATAGCAGCTGTGAATGGATATTCTCTGGGCAGTGGCTGTGAGCTGGCCATGATGTGTGATGTGATATCTATGCTGGCGAGAAAGCGCAGTTTGGGCAACCTGAAATCTTGCTGGGAACCATTCTAGGAGATGGCAGGACTCAGAGACTCATGAGAGCAGTGGGCAAGTCCCTGGCAATGGAAATGGTCCTCACAGGAGACAGGATCTCTGCTCAGGAAGCCAAAGAAGCAGGCCTGGTCAGCAAAATCTACCCCGTGGAGAAACTGCTAGAAGAAGCCACCAGCTGTGGGGAGAAAATTGCAGGGAATTCTAAGCTAGTAACAGCAATGGCCAAGGAAGCGGTCAATGCAGCCTTCGAGATGACGCTGACGGAGGGGGATAAAATGGAGAAGAGGCTCTCCCACGCCACCTTTGCTATGGATGACCGGAAGGAAGGGATGGCAGCCTTTGTGGAGAAGAGAAAGGCAAACTTCACAGACCATTGAATGCCAGCGTGCCTTGTCCTTTCGGAGCTGCTGAGACGGAGCCTCTGCCTTGATCCCCTTGCAGTGTGGGACTGACAAATAACCATTGCAGCAGGTTGCGCCTGGCAGTAACCAGTACGGCTGCTGAATCCTGTGCCACTGTCCTGGGAGGAAAGGTCCTTTGATTCACAAACACTACATTACACGAGGTATTGGGGAAGGAGCTGCCATAGGCTAGCCTAATGGTTTGGGCCTTTCCACGTAATGAGGTGATGGGGAGTAGGGAACACGTCTGATCTGAATCTCAAATGACCCGATGCTTTTGTCCACAATAAGAAAATCAGAAATGGAAGGGGGAAAAAAAAAAAATGACCCAGACACAACTCGCTCCTACCTCCCACCAGTGGGTCTCTTAAAGAGACATCTCCCTATTAGGCACATGGGTTACACATACAGTACGTAGGCGCACTGCTGTAAAACAGCTTGTTTTCCTGCTTTTATACTGGCCTAAAAGCCAGCACAAAAACACTGTATGCCATACAACATCACAGTGGGAGGTGTAGCCACTTAACCCATTAGTGTACCCAAGGATTGAGTACTAGCTCGCTCGCTCAGATACAAAGCCCAGTTCAGAAGTCCAGTTCCCCTGTTGCTTACATTGATATGAGTAGCTCCAATTAATGCAAGAAAGAAGAGACTCAGGCCAAAGAAACCTAACCTCTTTGCTGCTGCTGCCGTGAACTAGACTAAGACCACTAGAAGGAGTCTAAGTAGTTGACATCTATACATTAACAGAAAATTTGTGCCTAAAAGCCATTTCCAGATAGTTAATATAAGGGCTCTGAATGTGAGGAGTTCAGGATCTGAGATGGAAAATACCTTCCTACCCAATGGTACAGCTTTACTACTCCTTCTAACCTATTATTAATTCCTCTGAGGACACATCCTGAAATGTTTTAATAGATTCTAGCATGTTTAATTACTGACAGTATCTTTATTCAAATTAAAATGTATTAAGACTCACTATTTCTAACAACACTCATTCAAAAGTTATGGGGAAGCCCCCTTAAAATTATGGTTTTTAAGTCAAATACATTTTTTTTAATTTTTGTCTTCAGATTTCTGAGCTTTGAAGATTCACATTTTTCAAACTTTTCTCCTTAACCATGAGGGCTGGAAGCTTTGTTTTATTTTAATTTAAAAAAGCAAGCAAAAAACAATTCTCATATGATCACTCTGCTGCAAAAGCTAAGGCAGTAAAAAGACAATATAAAAAGAGCACCAGATATGATGAAGGGAGGGGAAAAATCACAGGGGCTCATAATAAAATTGTACTTTACCTTATATTTGTAATGGTAAAGCTGGTCAAAACTGAAAATGTTTCCCCTCTCCACACTGCAAAATCCAGTCAGCCTAAGCAAACCCATTCTTAGTCTGAACCAGTACATTCTCCTCCTGACCTAAAGTCACTATCCATATCTGCCTTTGCCATGCTCCCAGTCTAGTTTAAAGGACAGGCACATCCAGCTTGGCTGATGAGTGTTGATTGGCTGAACTGCCCAGACTTTTAACTCTTTCCTGCCTGGTCTTGGATGACTGCAAAGCAACTCCACTGAAAGGGGAGTTTTGAAACTTACCTCTTCTTGAGTGACTCCTTGATACCAGACTGATAGGATACCCCATTACAGGTACATAGACTGGAAAACTGTCACCAGAGCTGCTTGGCACTTTGTGTGTAGGTTATGATCCTGAAGTTAGCAGTAATAAAATTCAAATTCTCAACTGATTTCTCATCCTAATTGTAAAGACACCTTCAGCTAGCTATCTACATCCCTGACTCTGATTATGTGGCGCCGCAGAAGCCCAATAGTCCCCATGCAATTGGGCAGTATACTGTGACTCCTTAACGCGTGTTGTGTTTGAGTTCCCTTTTAACCAAACTCCATTGCCTATTAACTGCCCCTGGACAAGGTGAGATATGCCAGGAAAAGCACCCAGAGGACCTTTCTCACCTTCATCTAACAATTGACTTGGTAGGGAAAAGAATCCCTTCCCCCTTTCTTTAAAACACTCTTCCTGGAGCTATTTTGAGATGAACTATGAGATTGCCCTAACCATAAATATGTGCTAGTATTACCCTTTTGCAAGATTTCCATTCATGTTCAGCCCATTTTGTTTTCCTTCACTCTAGCAACCTTACTGCAGTAATGTCATCTTAACCTGGGTTCTGAAAAGACACTGTCCAGAAAGGGTCAGTGTGTGTAGTGGGTGGAAAATTATATTGCTCTGGCTTCTTTCCTTGGTCCTTTTTTGTTCTATCTCCCTTCAAGCTCTTGAATCCCTTATCCCTCTCCAGGCTGAAAATGAACTACAGGAAATGATCAGAAGCTTCACAATAGTCAGGAGAAGCTGGACCAGGTGTGGTTGGAGTGGAGCAGAAGCTCCTACTCTGGAGGGAGGAAGGATAATTGCTGAGCACACTACAGGTTCCAGCCCTCATTAGTCAGGGTGGAGACTGCCATTTTCTGATTGCTTTCCCACATCGCCAGTTTGCCACACCCTGTGATGACATCACTAGTCTCATATAAAAGCTGAACAAGTGGTCCTTCTCTAGGGCAGTGTATGAGAAAAGTGGGAAAGGCCAGGTGAGATGTTATGATTGACTTTAATGTGTCATGGGGGTTATGGTGTTAGTTGGGTTGAATAGTAAAATGTAATTGTTTAAAACTAGTTTGATGCTTTTTAATTCTAGTATTAAGGAATGTTTTCTTATGTTGGTAGCAGAATAAGTAGCAAATAAGCTATTTCTGTTTGGTGTGTATGTTCTGAAACCTGGCTTATTTGCTCTCTAGAAAGCTAGCAGTAGATGAGGAGTAAAACATATTAACAACAGCAGTACTTAAACTAAGCTCTGGCTATACAAATCTAAACATACTCCTCCAAATGCCTTAGGCCTTGAGGCAAAAAACTGGGGACTAATCAGGATTCATTAAAAATGTAACGTAAGAGTGGCCATACTAGGTCAGACCAAAGGTCCATCTAGCCCAGTATCCTGTCTTCCTATAGTAGCCAATGCCATGTGCCCCAGAAGGAATGAACAGGAAATCATTAAGTGATCCATTCCCAGCTTTTGGCAAACAGAGACTAGGGACACCATCCCTTCCCCATCTTCGCTAATAGTCATTGATGGAACTATTCTGCATGAACTTATCTAGTTCTTTTTTGAACCCTGTTATAGTCTTGGCCTTCACAACATCCTCTAGCAAGGAGTTCCACAGGTTGACTGTGTGTTGTGTGGAGAAAATACTTCCTTTTGTTTGTTTTAAACTGATTACCTATCTTCATTTGGTGGCCCCTAGATCTTGTGTCATGAGAAGGAGTAAATAACACTTCATTTACTTTCTCCACACAGTCATGATTTTATAGACCTCTGTCCTATTCCCCCCTTAGTAGTCTTTTCCAAGCTGAAAAGTGCCAGTCTTATCTCTCCTCATACAGTAGCTGTTCCATAACCCTATTCATTTTTGTTGCCCTTTTCTGAACCTTTCCATGTCTAATATCTTTTTTGCAATGGGGTGACCACATCTGCACACAGTATTCAAGATGTGGGCATACTATGGCTTTATATAGAGGCAATGTGGTATTTTCTGTCTTATTATCTATCCCTTTCTTAATGATTCTGGTTGCTTTTTTGACTGCTGCTGCACACTGAGTGGATATTTTTAGAGAACTATCCACAATGACTCCAAGCTCTTTCTTGAGTGGTAACAGCTAATTTAGACCATCACTTTATATGTATAGTTGGGATTGTTTTCCAATGCATTACTTTGCATTTATCAACATTGAATTTCATCTGCCTTCTTCCCCCCCCCCCCTCCCCCCGCCCCAGTCACCCAGTTTTGAGAGATCCTTTTGTAGCTTAGTCTTCCTGGGACTTAACTACAATCTTGAGCAATTTTGTAGTTATCATCTGCAAATTTTGCCACCTCACCCCTTTTTAGATTATTGATGAATATGTTGAATAGGACTGGTCCCAGTACAGATCCTTGGGGGACACCACTACTTACCTCTCTCCATTCTGAATACTGGCCATTTGTTCCTACCCTTTGTTTCCTATATTTTAACCAGTTACCAGTCCATGAGAGAACCTTCCCTCTTATCCCATGACTGCTTACTTTCCTTAATAGCCTTTGGTGAGGGACCTTGTCAAAGGCTTTCTGAAAATCTAAATATGCTATATCCACTGGATCCCCCTTGTCCTCATGCTTGTTGACCCCCTCAAAGAATTCTAGTAGATTGGTGAGGCATGATTTCCCTTTACAAAAACCATGTTGACTCTTCCCCAACAAATTATGTTCATCTATGTGTCTGACAATTTTTTGTTCTTTACTATAGCTTCAACCAGTTGGCCAGGTACTGAAGTCAGGCTTACTGGCCTGTAATTGCTGGAATCACCTCTGGAGCCTTTTTTAAAACTTGGCATCAGAATAGCTATCCTCCAGTCATTTGGTAAAGAAGCTGATTTAAATGATAGGTTACAGACTACAGTTAGTAGTCCTGCAATTTCACATTTGATTTCCTTCAGAACTCTTGGGTTAGTACCATCTGGTCCTGGTGACTTATTATTGTTTAGTTTACCCATTTGTTCCAAAACCTCCTCTGACACTTCAATCTGGGACAGTTCCTCAGATTTGTCACTTAAAAAGAATGGCTCAGGTTTGGGAATCTCCCTCACATCCTCAGCTGTGAAGACCGATGCAAAGAATTTATTTAGTTTCTCTGCAATGGCCTTATTGTCCTTGAGTGCTCCTTTAGCATCTCAATCGCCCAGTGGCCCCACTGGTTGTTTAGCAGGCTTCCTGCTTCTGATGTAATGGGGGAGGGGGGGGGGGGAATTGCTATTACTTTTTGAGTCATTGGCTAGCTATTCTTCAAATTCTTTTTTGGCCTTCCTAATTATATTTTTACACTTCATTTGCCAGAATTTATGCTCCTTTCTATTTTCCTCACCAGGATTTAATTTCCACTTTTTAAAGGAGGTCTTTTTGCCTCTCAATGCTTTTTACTTTGTTTACTTTGGTGCTCTTTTGGTTATTACTATGTTTTTTTTATTTTACTTTATTTGGGGTATACATTTAAGTTGAGCCTCTATTATGGTGTCTTTAAAAAGTTTCCATGTGGCTTGTAGAGATTTTACTTTTGGTGCTGTACCTTTAAACTTCTGTTTAACTAACCTCCATTTTTGTGTAGTTCCCTTTTCTGAAATTAAATGCCACAGTGTTGGACCACTGTGGTGGTTTCCCTACCACAGGGAGCTTTCCATTTTTGTTTTCTGTGCTGGTACAAAACATGTCACTGATGTGGTTGAGTTTTTAACCAAAAAACATACTAGATCTAAATAATTGTTAAATGGGTGAATGTCACTTATACTGTGACAATGAAACATAGAGAGAAGAATAAAAAGTGGCCAAATTGTTTGAACCCATGAAACTGAAAATCAAGATTCAAAACCTTTTACTAATCCTCTAATTTAAGAGGCAATCAAGCCTTAGGCCAATCTAGTTCTTCTTGACCAGGTATGACTTGCTCCCGAATGTGGATCTTGTTAATTCACCAGAGGAACAGACAATTAGCGATGTGATGTTGCAGTAGGGCACAGGAGCTTCCAAATCCATTGACTGGAATCCTGTTTTTAAATCTAACTATTCAGATGGGTAATACTAAACCTATACTCCTACAAATGGAAGCTTGAGGGGGAAACAGTGGTTATGTATAAAGTATTACTATACACTATATATAAAAATGGTGCAGAGATACCTGGTGCAGCTTAAGAAAGTTACATCTAATAGCAGTGTGACATGAGAAACTACTGGGGATTCATTCCATGACTTTTGCTCTAGTTTCTTCCAACACATCCTCTTAAGATATTAATAGATTTATCAAGTTACAGTAAGTTAGAGGACAAGGTAGCATTCAACCACAGGCTCTACAGCAATGTGAAAATAAAGTGGTTGAACTGATAACAGATGTGAAATCTAATTTTGAAGTGTGCTAATATTTGATAGCTGGTGTAACTCCTGAAAATGGGCTACCAAATCATCCTGGGAACTCAGACCAGTAAAAATGAACTTTACTACTGGGCAAACTAAAGCCAAGTTTAAAATCTAAATAAGCATCAGATAAACAAGTGTGGCTTTTGTACAGGGAAATTATCCTTTCAAACCTATTAATTCTTTGAGGGCCTAGTGGAGAAAGCAGAAGTGGTAGATACTTATTTAGGTTTTTCAGAAGGCTCATGTGAAGCACTCTCAAGAAGTTATTAAGCAAAATAATCTAATGCAGTGAGAAGCAAAAGTCTGTCCTGAATTATAAATAGTTTAAGGGGAAACTGAGGATAAACTTCTTATGCTGAAAACTGACCAAAAGTGAAGCATTCCACTGTTCAACATAGTTAATATTTCATGTACTAGGCTGCAGCAGGGGGTGTCAGCAGTCAGCAGTTGGGGTGGGGAGGAGGAACTAATAGACAACAATTTTAGTCTAAAACTAGAGCAGGGGTCAGGAACCTTTCAGAAGTGGTGTGCCGAGCCTTCATTTATTCACTCTAATTTAAGGTTTCGTGTGCCAGTAATACATTTTAACATTTTTTAGAAGGTCTTTCTATAAGTCTATAATATATAACTAATCTATTGTATGTAAAGTAAATAAGGTTTTTAAAATGTTTAAGAAGCTTAATCTAAAATGCAGAGCCCCCCAGACCAGTGGCCAGAACCTGGGCCGTGTGAGTGCCACTGAAAATCAGCTCGTGTGCCGCCTTTGGCACGCGTGCCATAGGTTGCCTACCCCTGAACTAGAGGCATGAAGCATGTCAGAGTGATCTTGAAAACAAAGAAGCTAGGATGGGTCAAATCCATGTAATCAAATACATGCTAATGCATGTTGGTAGACTCAACATCAACATATCCAATGGTGTTCTATATATACTTTAGTATATGGGGAAGAGACCAACAAAAATGTGCAATACTGATTAAAAAAAAGTGGAACTTTAATAAAAAATAATATAACACTGAAATGAATGCAAAAGGCTGAACTTGTATTGCTATGTAAACTGGTGTTAAAAGCTAACCTCAAAAACAGTGTTCATTTCTAGTCATATCAAAGATAGATAGATATAGCAGTACCCAAAAGGATCACACAGCTGTCACAGTATCTAAGTCATGTAAACTTCCATATGAACAGACTAAAATATTAGGGCTGTCTAGTTTTTCAAAACCTCCACCACATTTAAAAAAAAANGATAATATAACACTGAAATGAATGCAAAAGACTGAACTTGTATTGCTATGTAAACTGGTGTTAAAAGCTAACCTCAAAAACAGTGTTCATTTCTAGTCATATCAAAGATAGATATAGCAGTACCCAAAAGGATCACACAGCTGTCACAGTATCTAAGCCATGTAAACTTCCATATGAACAGACCAAAATATTAGGGCTGTTTAGTTTTTCAAAACCTCCACCACATTTAAAAAAAAAACTATACAGGAACTCATTTAAAACTATGTACCTCTTACAGCAAGTTCTATAGGTTGGTAATGCATTGTGTATCCTAGAATATCAGGGTTGGAAGGGACCTCAGGAGGTCACCTAGACCAACCCCCTGCTCAAAGCAGGACCAACTCCAACTAAATCATCCCAGGTGGGGTGTCAAGCCAGGATTTAAAAATCTCTAAGGATGGAGATTTCACCACCCTCCTAGGGAAATAGGAAAAACTATTATCCAACTTAGACCTCCCCCACTGCAACTGGAGACCACTGCTCCTTGTTCTGTTGTCTGCCACCACTGAACAGCCTAGCTCCATCTTCTTTGGAACCCCCCCTTCAGGTAGTTGAAGGCTGCTATCCAATCCCTCCTCACTCTTCCCTTCTGCAGACTAAATAAGCCCAGTTCCCTCAGCCTCTACTCATAAGTCATGTGCCCCAGACCCCTAGTTTTTTGTTGCCCTCCGCTGGACTTTCTCCAATTTGTAATGACCTACTGGGAAAGAGCTTAGCAATGCTAAACGTTTAGACTTGCATGGTGGTAACTAAGGATAACTAGACTTGTGCTTCAGCACTCAATGCCTAGCAATCAGTTATTGGGTTAAGAACCTCATCTTCCCATATGAATGTTAATTCAGAACCGTACATCTGGCTCTACCCCCTGCTGGAGACCGTATATTGGACTAGATGGCTATGGAAAGTCCTATTTATATTTATATGGTGTACTAGGTCTATTAGACGCCAAACTCACTATAATGTGGTGATGTCTTGACTGCTTTGACCCTCCAACAAAATCGGAAGAAATGCCCATCTGAATGTGGGGAGGCAATGGGTGACCTTGAAAGCAGGAGTAGAAATTCCAGTTGACACTCTTCTCTGAATAAGTCTTCCAGAAATTAAATTCACATGGAAGTGGTACAATAATTGTCCGCCGAACACAATTCAGCTGTAACCCTTGATATTCCCTTTTTAGCTTGTGTAGTTATCTCCATCTGAAAAGATGAGATGGACTAAAGAGTCTCCACTCCTTTGGCTAAATAAAGTTACTGTTCGGGGGTTTGCCCACTACCTCCAAGTTTAAAAAAACCTGACCCTCTGTGTACTGGTGACCTAGTCCTAACCACCTGTCAGAAGGAGCCCTGTAACTGGACATACCAAAGGCTAGCCCTCTGGTGGTCAGTATTTGCCTACTCCCAGAGCTGGCCCTATCTGAGTGAGTAACAAAACCTGGCCCCACCTTACAAAGTTCTAGACTAATCTTCCAATTAGGAAGGTGGGACTGACCTTGTGACCAGAACTAAAGAAACCAGCACCTCCTAAGTGATTCTTACACTTTTAGGAAACAGAAGAATTGCTGGACATGTCTCTTCTCCAAATAGATTATATCATGTCAGGTACGATATGCAGTATGCTATCCTCTCAAATTCTCCTGATGACTTCATTCCTGGTAGATGAGAATTCTCTCCTTTTCCCCCTTCCCCTCTGTGTATTTGGAACAGCACTTGCTACTATCTAATGCCCCCTTTTTACAATAAGCTTTGAAAGCAGGAAGGAGTAGATGGCAATCTTTAGCCTGTTGGACTTGGAGCTCAATCTTGCAGAGAATGGTATGGCTCAGGATAAAATGCCTCACCTTTTCATTCTTTTCAGTGGTATCTAACTTCATCATGTCTATAGACGAAAACAAAACAAATGCTGCTTTCCTAGAGACTGTTGATCAGGAGCATCAGGTAGGTACATTATTGGTTGCTAAGTAGGTAGTATTAAAGCAGGCTTGTAAACTAGCTTATAACCACAATCAGATTGGGTGTTTTTTCTAAAAAAAAAAAAAAAAAAAATACTCTAATTCTTCCAGAAGACATGAGAACAAACTACTGGATGAAATTCTACAGCCTGTCTGCTGCAGGACAAGACTAGGTCACAATGGTCCCTTCCTGCCTTAAACTAATTCATGAGTGTTAAACTAGAAATAACACAACCACTGCCATAATGAACTTAGAATGAAATCACATCAGGTCTCCAACATGTTCCCTTTGGGTCTGCCAGAGCCTGACTTCACTGGGAGTTGAGCATAATTGGTAGCTGATAGGGGGTCCCCAAAGCTTCAGCTCATGCCACAAACTTATCTATTATCTGAAGCTTTCTTGGGACAGGTGAAGGAAGAGTCCTACTGTTTACATGTGATTGGTGCTAATTGCACCTACTGATCAAACTACGGTCCACTATTGGCAAGTTTCAGCACTGCCTACAGGTCTGGATAGTAGCACCTTAAATGAATCTAAAGATTGCTTTCCTGGACTTTAGAGGCTAGTAGAGCATCTTGGGTGGGACATCCTGACAAAAGTCTCTCTTCAGTCTGCAAACATTCTAGTTATAACCCAGGAACAGACTTGCAAAACTAATAGCAAGTGATAAATTAGTTCTTGCTAAATTGCATGGCCTCTCAGCAAAATACTTCTGGGCACTATAACTACCATAAAGAGGTATCTGGAGGAGATGCTAACCCTTTGCTGGAGTCCTTGAAAAAGTTAGGAGGTACTGATTCCACAGCCCTAAGATTCTCAGGTGTGAAAGGGTATCTGCGCGAGTGTTACTGAGAATCTGTTTAACCAGCTGGACTCTAACTTTCTTCCCTTTCTTAGAGTGTAGTGAGTAGGGTGGCCAATCTGCCACTGGTCAGCTCTACCTATGACAAGGTTTCTACTACTTACACTGCCACTAAAGAAGACCATTCACTCCTCAAGTCAGTCTGTGGTGTTGCAGAGGTGGGAGCGAAGACCATTGCTACTGCTGCAGTTGGTGGTGTACAACCAATTCTGACCACACTGGAACCTCAGAGTGAGTAACGCTGTGCCTGGGTGATAGGGGCATTTCTGCAAAAAGGCGCATTGGGAGGGAGCTGAAGCATCCTTTCCATGTGAAATAGTGCAGGTTCGCTCTGTATGTGCTGACATCCCCTCCAAAGAGGATAATAAATTTTATATAGCACCCAAAATTACTAGGCAACTTAGACATTTAAGACCAATCCTGCTCTGAAAAGCCCACCATGTAAATAAACATGCAGACAGAGGAGGGATGGCAGAAAACTCTTAACAGGTCTTTCCTTATAGGTTTTTTTTACTCTTGGCAGTTGGGTTTTGTCTTGACCTTTGTCAACTTTGCTCATCAAAACTGACAAATTCTGTCTGATTAGTAAATATACCAAACAAATATTGCTCAACTTTGCAGTCACATCTGTAAAACCTACAGTAAGTTTATCGACTCCTGTCCAAGTTGACAGCTTACTTACCCAGCAGTTTATTGGCTGGTAACTTAACCAGCTAAAGCATAACCTTAAATACTACAGAACTGGCCTACAAAAATCAATTACACAAATCGGATGAAATGCAGCCAGCAGTACAGAAGGTAAACCTTAAGCAGTTTTCATTGAGATGTGGTTTTGCCAGGACAGATAAATCTGACACATGTCAATAAATAAAACCACTATCTAGACAAATTGGAGGATTGGGCCCCAAAAAATCTGAGGTTCAACAAGGACGAGTGCAGAGTCCTGCACTTAGGACAGAAGAATCCCATGCACTGCTATAGGCTGGAGACCAACTGGCTCAGCGGCAGTTCTGCAGAAAAGGACCTGGGGATTACAGTGGATGAGAAGCTGGATATGAATNCAGCGGCAGTTCTGCAGAAAAGGACCTGGAGATTAGAGTGGATGAGAAGCTGGATATGAATCAACAGTGTGGCCTTGTTGCCAAAAAGGCTAACAGCATATTGGGCTGCATTAGTAGGAACATTGCCAGCAGATCGAGGGAAGTGATTATTCCCCTCTATTCAGCACTGGTGAGGCCACATCTGGAGCGTTGCATCCAGTTTTTGGCCCCAATACAGAAAGGATGTGGACAAATTGGCGAGAGCCCATTGGAGGGCAACAAAAATGATTAGGGGGCTGGGGCACATGACTTATGAGGAGAGGCTGAGGGAACTGGGCTTATTTAAGCTGCAGAAGAGAAGGGGGGGGGGGGGTTTGATAGCAGCCTTCAATTATCTGAAGGGGGATTCAAAGAGGATGGAGCTCGGCTATTGATAGAACAAAAAGCAATGGTTTCAAATTGGAGTGGGGGAGGTCTAGGTTGGCTATTAGGAAACACTGCTTCACTAGGAGGGTGGTGAAGCACTGGAATGGGTTACCTAGGGAGGTGGTGGAATCTCCATCTTTAGGTTTTTAAGGCCTGGCTTGACAAAGCCCTGTCTGGGATGATTTAGTTGGGGGTTGGTCCTGCTTTGAGCAGGGGGTTGGACTAGCTGACCTCCTGAGGTCTCTTCCAACCCTAATCTATGATTCACTGTTCAGATTCCTTAATTTGAAGACACAAAGGTCTTGCTATTGTCATGTGACTTAATGGAGAGTAGGATCAATGTTTTTAGATTCTAAAGGCAATATAGCAACATTAAAAACCTAGTCTGAGTTGTCCTAGCCAAACATACTAATTTGTAAGGCCCTACTTGAATTGTGGGACGATTGTCAAAATTGTGGCTCAGTTGTGGACAAGGTATGGAAAATTGCAGAAAAGTAGTAATGGCCCTTATTTGCGGTAATTAAGTCATTACTGTTGTGCAATTTTCCACTGTTGGTGGGAACACACAGCTGAGAGTAGGAGGAGGGGGTTTTCTGTCAGCAGTAACACAGC
This sequence comes from Platysternon megacephalum, assembly GCA_003942145.1. Lineage (NCBI taxonomy): Eukaryota > Metazoa > Chordata > Testudines > Platysternidae > Platysternon > Platysternon megacephalum. Next base: position 7,157,663 of record QXTE01000072.1, read on the forward strand.
TCCTACAGGCAAAATGCAGCGAAAGCCTAATATTGCAGAAGTCTCATAGTGCGGAAGCCTAAGTAGGGCTTTACTAACTTATAATTTACAATAGCAGATAATAAGGTGATAAATAAGACTGCATGGATTTGTCAAGAACAAATCATGCCAAACCAACCTGATGGCTTTCTTAGACAGGGTAACGAGCCTTGTGGGTGGGGTTGGGTGGGGGTGGGGGGGCAAGCAGTAGACATGGCATATCTTGACTTTAGTAAAGCTTTAGATACAGTCCTGCATGACCTTCTCATAAACAAACTAGGGAAATCCAACCTAGATGGAGTTACTATAAGGTGGGTGCAAAACTGGTTGGTTGGAAAACCATTCCCAGAGAGTAGTTATCAGTGGTTCCTAGTCATGCTGGAGGGGAATAACAAGTGGGGTCCCACAGGGACCAGTTCTCAGTCCGGTTCTGTTCAATATCTTAACCAATGATTTAGATAATAGCACAGAGAGTACCCTTATAAAGTTTGCAGATGATACCAAGCTGGGAGGGGGTGCAAGTGCTTTGGAAGATAGGATTAAATTTGAAATGGTCTGAAGTAAATAGGATGAAATTCAATAAGGACAAATGCCAAGTACTCCACTTAAGAAGGAACAATCAGTTGCACACATACAAAATAGGAAATGCCTTCCTAGGAAGGAGTACTGTGAAAAGGGATCTGGGGGTCATAGTGGACCACAAGCTAAATGAGTCAACAGTGTAACACTGTTGCAAAAAAAGCAAACATCATTCTGGGATGTTTTAGCAGGAGTCTTGTAAGCAAGACATAAAGTAATACTTCCGCTCTACTCTATGCTGATTAGACTTCAACTGGAGTATTGTGTCCAGTTCTGGGTGCCACATTTCAGAAAAGATGTGGACAAACTGGAGAGTCCTGAGAAGAGCAACAAATGATTAAAAGTCTAGAAAACATGACCTGTGAGGGAAGATTGAGAAAATTGGGTTTGTTTAGTCTGGAACAGAGAAGACAGAGGGGATATAACAGTTTTCAAGTACATAAAAGATTGTTACAAGGAAGAGGGAGAAGAATTGTTCTCATTAACCTTTGAGGATAGGACAAGAAATGGGCTTAAATTGCAGTAAGGGAGGTTTAGGTGGGACGTTAGGAAAAACTTAACCACCCTGACAGTTAGGAAGCACTGGAATAAATTGCCTAGGGAGGTTGTGGAATCTCCATCATTGGGGATTTTAAGAGCAGGTTAGACAAACACCTGTCAGGGATGGTATAGATAATACTTAGTTCTGCCATGAGTGCAGGGGACTGGACTAGATGACCTCTCAGTGTCCCTTCCAGTCCTAGGATTCTAAAACACTATTTCCAAACTGCCTGCATAATTAAACGTTGACTTACTGACAGGCTCTTCCTCGAGGTATAGCAAGCCATAGACTTCTCACCCACAATCAGCTTATTTGTAGTATGGGAGCACCTCCGTGTCCTAAATGATACAGTCCAGATCCCATTTGTCTAGGCACTGTAAACATTGTAACAGGACCTCCTCTGACTTAGTCTCTTGAAATCAGTTGTCCCAGTTCCAAGCTTTCTCTGATACTCCAGGGAACTCTGCTAAAACTGAAAAGAATTTCAAGGGACTAAAGTTGGCTTTTTACAGTTGCAGCAGTAAACGAATATGCCTGCAAAGGACTGGACAAGCTGGAGGAGAAACTGCCAATTCTTCAACAGCCAGCTGATAAGGTAACTTTTTTGTCAAGAGAACTGTTGGACAGAAGGATGCAGCAGTCTTACTTTGATTAGAATAATCTAAATGAGTGGATCCTGATGTCATAATCATGGGAGCAGTCCCTGGTCATAAGGCCTTGGCCAAACCACATGGCTGCCTTGAAACAAAGGCTGGCAGTAAGGAGCTGCCCCAAATGAAGGCTGTTCTGATGGAAGAAACTACTAGTGAAAAATAAGGAAGTGAATTTGGTTCTGAAGCCTGAGACTAAAAATCGGTATGGACAGATTCCCCACTAAAACCACTCTTGTACCCATTCATAATCTGTTAACACGACTTTTTTTTTTCTAGGTGATCTCAAACACCAAGGAGCTAGTATCTTCCACCGTAACAGGCACCAAAGATGCAGTTGTCAGTGCTGTCACCGAAGCAAAGGATGTAGTAACTGGAATGATGGGCAAGACAAAGGAGACTGTGCAGGGTAGTATGGATGCCACCAGATCTGTAATGACTAGCAGCATGAGTGCAGTCATGGAATCAAGTGTGGGGCAGAAGGTTGTGAGCAGCATTGGCACATTGCTGGGGAAATCAGAGGAACTGGTGGACGTCTACCTCCCAATAACCGATGAAGAATTAGGTCAGTGCACTCTTCCCAGTACACTAAATCTAGGAGATATAACCCTGACTTCCTGGAGAATCTCAATTTTTTTTTCTAATGTTAAATGTCTACTCATACCTTAATTGTATAATTATCTGCCACTTATAGCATCTTCACAAACAAATGTCCCTCCCATAAAGCATGCATTAAACCGGGAGTGGGGGAGGGTGTTGGAATGCAGGATCAGAACTACAACTCTGACTCTAGAGATGTATGTTCATTTCTGTAATCTCAAGATGCTAATTAACAGGTCTTCACTGAGGCTACCTGGTGCAGCCTTTGAGCTTCTGGCCCATAACATGGGGGCTGATTGGCATGGCTTCCTAGTACTGCCTTGTCTGCAGCAAACTTGAGTTAATTTAGGATTCATGGGTGGGGGTACTACAGAGCCGATGGTGACTGTTCACACATCTAGGCCTCTACCATCGCAAAGCTTACTGTCTACAATAGATGCTAAAGTAGCTTTATTTACTGCTCCTGTTCCCCTTCCTTTTCTAAACAGGTGAGTACTATGCAGGTGGTGGTCCACTGTAGCCCATCTTATGTAATGCTTTGTATAAAATCTCTTACGTGCATAGATTTCACAGTTGGTCTGGACTCCGAATACAGGGTATTTTAGCAGTATGAACGCTCTACTAGTTGATTAGCTCTCAAAGGCAGTTCCTGAATCAGGATAACCTGTCAGACTTTTCCAAAGATGAGGATCTTTTAGCCTGCTACTCCACTAGATAATGACTTCCCCTACCCAAATCCTCTTGTATTAAAGCTATTTAAAGTGGCTGACTTGAGACAGGCTTCAGGCACTTTGCTGTAACTGGAATAGCCCCTATTATAGGCTCATTGGGAGTCTGCTTCTTACTACACTAGTGCATAAATACTAATCCTCTAAGGACTAGATTAACACGAACACCAGTCCTTAGCTGTAAATGACTGATCCTATTTTAGTTCAATTATGTGGCCTTGTTGGCCCTTGGTGTAGCAAATTAAAGCCTCTGGGTACTGAGTTAACTAAGAATGTGTTGTGCTGCACAAGCAAGAATTGGGGAAAGGATTCCTAGCACCAGGGAGTGATAACAGATCAAAATTATGGCCTCCTTCCCCCCCCGGGTCACCATGGTACTTCATCTGACTCTCAGCCTTGGCTGGGATTAAACCTTGTTCTTCTCATTCCTTTCAGTTAAGCTTGCAACATCTCTGGAGGGGTTTGAAGTGGCCTCTGTAGAGCAGCAGAGACAGCCAAAGAGTTACTATGTGCGTTTGGGTTCCCTTTCAACCAAACTCCGCCAACGAGCCTACCAGCACGCCCTGGGAAAGGTGAAACAAGTTGGACAAAGCACAAAGGAGGCCCTCTTCCAGCTTCAGCAAACCATTGATCTGGTAGGGAATGCAAATCATCGTTTGGGTTTTTTGTTTTGTTCCCCCCCCGCAAAGCATTCTGTCATGGACTTGTATAGTGATGAACCTTACATATGAATAGCTTTCTGTGGGATGCCTATATTTGCCTAAAACAGCAAGGCTTAGAGCAGGGGTCGGCAACCTTTCAGAAGTGGGGTGCCAAGTCTTCATTTAATCACTCTAATTAAAGGTTTCGCGTGCCAGTAATACATTTTAACGTTTTTAGAAGGTCGCTTTCTAGAAGTCTAATGTATAACTAAACTGTTGTATGTAAAGTAAATAAGGTTTTTAAAATGTTTAAGAAGCTTCATTTAAAATTAAATTAAAATGCAGAGCTCCCCGGACCGGTGGCCAGGATCCGGGTACTGTGAGTGCCGCTGAAAATCAGCTCGCGTGCTGCCTTCGGCACGCATGCCATAGGTTGCCTACCCCTGACTTAGAGCATTGTCATTGTGGTGGTACAGCCTGCTTCTTCACAGGTCAGTCTGTAAAAGCAAGGGGGATTGAAGAGGTGGAGAAATACTGCTTCCGCAGGATTTGCTGCCAATTTTTTAATCTTGCAAATGCTTTCAGATTCACCCGTCATGTGGTGCGTGTATCTACTAAGAAAATAGAGGCGAGCAAAAAGCTCTCTCAACCATAAGCAGGGCTCCATGTACTCACTTTCACAGCCATGACTTGTGAAATCCAGCCTCTGCCACATTCAACAGATTCAGCCTCTGCTCCAGAGTCTGATTTAGTTTAAACTGATTCTGACACTTCCAGTGTTGCCATCAAATCCTGGGGACAAGAAATTGATCTAAAAGCATCTCTCAGAACTTGCAGACAACAAAAATCTCATGTTCTAAAACACAAACTGCCCTTTAGATCTGAGCACACTAAAAAGTGAGAGATGCCAACACATCTAATTGCTAAACACTTCAGTAGACTATACAAACGTTCTTACACAAGATGTATGTTGCCTTTCATGTCTCCCAGGTAAGATATAAAAGACACAGCCCTTGTACTGACACACATTCCGTTTTGTAGCTGGTTCACTTAAACTTCTAGTCAAAATGAAGCTGTAGCAGAATTTTAGCATGGCTCACGGCACACTGCAGAACTCTATTTCTCCCCCATGTACTCTGCAAGATGACCCTATCATAAGACAAGACCAACAGACCTGTAATGAGTTGTGATTCTCATGAATGTTTCCATGAAAACATTTAGTATGGCATACAAGACAACTTGTGACATGGGATGGGGAGAGCTCAGATGTCTCCTGTCAGTCTTTTATTTTAAAATATCCATCACTTGGCATATTCCAGAGGACCTTTTTTTTTCCCCTTAGTCCCCCTCTGGCTGGGTGATCTACCAATAACCAGAGGAACCATCTCACCAAGGCAGCAGAAGCATCCCAACCTTTTTGTATTGAGTGACAGAATTTTGACAGGAATCCACAGCCCTCTAAAGACATTACTGTTTCTCACTGAAGTCAGACTTCAAGCATCTTGTCCCTTTTCTTTTAATCTATCCAGATTGACTATGCTAAAGAGGCTGTGGGTCCGAAGCTTCATGATGGCCAAGAGAAGCTGAATCAAATGTGGCAGGAGTGGAGCAGGAAGGAGATAGGAGCAAATGAGGACAAAGACTCTGCAAAGCCAGAGGTATCACCCTTACTGAAGAACAGTCTGGAATTATTTGAGCTTACCTCTAGTGTTTAAAGCACAGGACTATTAGTAGTTAAATTCAGGGGTAGTATTCAGATGTCATGCATTCAACCCTGCACTCTAATTAGAATGTATGAATGTTTTATACATGGTTTTTTCCATTAATTGCTAACTTGCTTCTTCACAGCTGATTGAGTCTCAGACACTGGCTGTTTCACGTAGCATCATCCATCACTTGCAGGCCATCTGTCTCGCCCTAGTATCCAGCATCCAGGGCCTCCCAGCCAATATGCAGGACCGGGCCCAGCAGATCCTAAGCGGCCTAGAAGACCTCCATGCTTCCTTCTCTACTGCTGCTTCCTTCCAGGATCTCTCCAGCGGTATCCTCTCCCAGAGCAGAGAGAAGGTGACCAAAGCACAGGAGTCTCTGAATGAGCTTCTGGAGTATGTGGTGCACAACATTCCCCTCACATGGATTGTGGGACCCTTTGCTCCAGCTGGAGACTCTGCAGTGGATGATAAAGTGGAGAAGGACTAGACCATCCTAGCTTCCTCTAGACAAAGGAGGACAACAGAAGCTCTGAACTCTGCTTGTAAAGGACATGACAGACCTATAGGTCTTAGTCGTCAGCCTACGTTTGAGATCCTACAGAGAATAATATAAACCTGTTACCTTTACTTTGCAGGCAACTGACATCCATACAGCTTCTCTTGACCAATTCAATGGGCCTGGAACTCCTTTGTTCTGAAATGCTGAGACTTTTTCCATGTTTGCGGTCTCAAATCAACTGTTGGCTTATATATTCCTGCATGTGCAAACAGTCTATGATCAGGTCTAGTGTATGATAGTTTGGCTGCCTATGAGGCTCAAAGCAAATTCCAATTTGTAACACTAATGCCCAAAAGTCTCTGTTGGTCAGAAGCTGATTACTGCAGTTTCTGGGAGAAATATCTCTGGCAAAAGAGAGCCAATTCAGGTTGCCATCTTATATTGGAAAGAAACCCTCTACCTGTAGAGACTTAGTGCAAAAGACCTTGCTTGCACTCTGCCCTTACAAAACAAGTTAACAATGGCTGTCAATCTACTAGACTCTAAATACAAAATCGGATTAGACTTGATCTCTCTCTGTAACAACTGTCTTGCTGCCTCACTTTCTTAAAGGGAAGTGATAGGTTCTTCTTAACGTGCCACTGCTATGAGTCAAACAATATTGTATAAAATAAATACTACCTGCATTCTCAAATGAGTCTCTTGATTAATGATCACTCTAGTGTTATGAAACTTCTCTTTAGAGAATTTGCTTTCAATAGCAATGTACAATTTCATTCCTTGATCCCATCAAACATAGCAGGCCTAGCAAGGGCTTCATTGCTTCAGAAGGCCTAGCAAGGGCTTCATTGCTTAGTGCTATTCCTAAATGTTGGCAAGAGTGAGACATCACATAAACAAGATGTAGTTGGCAAGCTTTACTAGGCACTGAACAAAAAACCTCTTTGAAGACCACTCACTGAGCACTTCAGAGCTGGATATGAGCAGATGTTCTCAGCTGAAAGTGTCTCATTCCGTTCCCCTTACTAGAATCTTTCTGATCAATGTTCCCCTTCTCACGACTACCTCCTCCAACTGAGGATAACTATGTAACCTTCCTAGCTACTGTTGCATAGCAGGTCTTCCTGTAGAAAGTAGCTTTTTCACATCCTTTCCGGTGTGGCACAGTTATACATTGAAGCTACAGTGAGGAGGAGAGACGAGGTATAAAACTATTGATGTGAAAAACAGTGGGCTTAGGTTCCCTCTGGGAGCAGGTCCCCCTTCTGAATAAGACTTTCTGCAGGTCTTGGTGCATTTCAAAATGAGTTCATATCCAGCAAAAGGCAGTGTTAGCATATTTAAAGTCTAATCAATATCTGGTGTAAGCAGGGTCTGACTGAACGCTTTCCTTACAGCTAGCTGGGAGGAGGAGAGACTTTGGGTGTATTTATGTAAATAGAGCAGGAACAAACTTACATATTCAGCAGATAGAGTGGTGTCAGTGATCAACTCTGGCTGGTGTTGAGTTACAAATCACCTTGGTACTAAATGCAGGATTGTGCAATAGTTAAAGTTGTAATTGTTGTAGGAATAAGGAAAGCATGACTGTGCTTAACCTGTCCCAAATAAAGGGTCACCCTCAATTGAAAACCTCATTAAGAGGGGCCTGGATGCCCAAGCCCAGTGAAAGTAAGAGGGGGTGGGGATTGCCCAGCTAGGGGCCTATGGAAGACTCTTGGTGAAAGTTCAGATTGGTTTAACCTGTTCCTCCTCCTCCTCCTCCTCCTCATCACTATTCAAATAATAGAGCTAAATAGGCTTCATTAGGAGTCTCTGCTCTAATTGCTTAATCAGAGCTTAAACCAGTTGTGGTAGGACTGTTTTTTGCCTTGCCTGCTTAAAACTAAAAATCAGAGCTGAAATCACTTGAGATAAGGCTGTGTTACTTCCAGCCTCTTAACAGCTGGAAATTACGAAGACTGATGTGCAGCAGTCACAGCAGAGAGCGGCAGGTGACTGATAGCTGGCTGGTGAGCAAGTGGCTGGCAGAGAGGTGCGGTGAGCAGCTGGTAGAGGGCCAGAGCACCAGAGCAGAGCCCTACAGAGGGGCAGCAACCAAGTGCTCGAGCAGCAGAGCATGTAAGGAGCCTCTTTACACCCCTGCCCAGGGTGGGAGATAAAATCTGCAGATGCACCTCTGACCTCTGGGCCTGCACTGACCAAGGACAGCAACTGAGAGTGGGGTCAGGCATGTGAAAGGGACTTTTGGTTGCTGGACTTAAGAACCTGAGGGGAAAAGGACACTGCCCAACTTGGGCAGCAGGGGAGGTAAAGGGACTTTTGCTCATAGTTATTTTATGAATCCTGTTTGCAGTGTTTTTTCAAATTAACACTGAGTTACTTCCCTCCTTTTTATTAAAATGTTTATTTTCTATACTCAAACACTGTGCTTGCAAGTGGGGAAGCATTGTCTCTAGAGGCACCCAGGCATGGTGTGTAATGTTCCCAGGTTACTGGGTGGGGCCTCGCCTGCAGGCCCTGCCCCTACAGCTACCATTGGCTGGAAACAGGGAACCATAACCAATGGGAGCTTTGGGGTGGTACCCCCAGGAACCACTGCTATGCAAGCCGGCCACTTCCGGGAGCAGCACGGGGTCAGGGCAGGCAGGGAGCCGGCCTTAGCCCCACTGCTACCCTGGAGCTGTTTGCGGTAAGTGGCACTGGGCTGGAACCTGCACCCCAACCCCCTGCCCTGAGCCTCCTCCTGCACCCCTACCACACCCCACACTTCTGCACCCTAACCCCCTGCCCCAGCCCTACATTTATGGCCCTGCATACAATTTCCCCACCCAGATGTGGCCCTCGGGCCAAAAAGTTTGCCCACCCCTGCCCGAGCCTGAAAGCAGGACCAGGAATACTAAACATGTAAAGTGATAGCTTATCATTTTAACTTTTCCAGTAGAGAACTTCATCCACTGATTCTAAAATGGATTATTGTAAATCTGAGTTTAGAAGGATGTGCAGCAGGTGTTCTATCCGTCAATTCAACAGACATTTCTCCTTTCACTACAAGGCTGCCCATGGGTCAGGCATGAAACTGAAGTTAACAACAAAGCAGCAAGGCACAGTGTAGGTGAACTGCTGTGGATCTGAGAACTCACACTTTAAGTGTAACAATCAATCAATAAGGAGGCAAAACAGAAAATGTATGAGTGATTCTGGGATTTAGGTGAATTTGGATTAGAAATCAAGATTAAGTTCATGTGTGATGCAATAACCGTGGAACTGGTTCACATCAAATTAGGAACAATAAAAACAAATTTCTGGTATAATTTTCTTTAGCATCAAAAACCAAAGCACCACCTCCTTCTCAAAGCAACTAAAAACTTAAATATATTTTCTGAAGGTTCAAAAGCTTTTCCAAAATATACTTGACTTCACCCAAACTCCTGGGTCTAGAAATCTCCTCGACGTATCCAAACTTGGAGCATATTTAAAGTAAGGACTAAAAACTCTAGCATAGAAAAAAGCTACGTGGCCACAGATTTGTCACCACAGACATTTGAATCCTCTCCCATTGTCACATCTCCCCCAGTTGTGCTAATCTCACACTTTTCATTGTCAGTTCCTCTGGATGCAGTACATCCATCATGTCAGGCACTGACAGAAGATGTTGCTGCTCCTGGTGCCAATTAAGCACAACATAGAACAGGTGGGGTAGCATTGTTTCCAACAACAGTCAGCAGAGTAATGCACTACAGAAAGCACGTGGGCCCAGCCCCCTGTGCCAGAAGAAGAAAAACAATATTGTTCTACCTAAATTACTGATTTTTGACAGCACCTCTCTAGTAGTCTTAGCACAATCTCTGCTTATCTCCTCCTTCATGCTACTATTCCCAGACAAGACAATTTGGTGTGGCAAAGGACGAGCAGGCAAACCACCAAACAATGACTATTTATTTTTAACAGAGTGAATTTAGGGCTCATAAAAGTGTTTCCCACTAACGAGCCAGGTAAAGTGAAGGTAAGTGCCGTGACAATTTCTCTACACTGCTGTCTCACTGGGTGGCTACCCAAAGAAGATAATGGGCGTGAAAACAGTACCCCTGAAGCCCCACAAGGAGTCACTGAGAGGCCACTCAGCCACAGAGAGGAGTGTGTTTGTGGGAAGAGGTCAGCTGTCCCAAAGAGAGAAGGTAAGTGTGGTGGGTCTCAGGAGCTGGGGCAGCGAAGGTGGCTACAGGGATGGGAGGTGATCTGAAAGACAGAGGTGGAGGGTTCGGTTCCTATAGAACCTGCTGCAATGGCTTGTTTAAAGCCTACCCTGAACAAACCCTGCAAGGTTCATTCCATTTACTTTTCAGGTCTGAATCCAGGTCTCCAGAGGCCAGTCAGCAGTGCCCCAACCCACTGTGCCACCTCGCTTCCATGGACCAATCATTCTACAGCAGCTGCTGCTGCTACTACTTTTACTTTTTGGCTCCACGGGGAACTTTCAGGCTCTAAAAACACACTGCAAACATAAATGTAGTAAACTTCCCAACACCCCTGTGAGTGTCATTAACCCCATGTTACAGAGGTGCAAACTACGGCACATAGGGGTGCTTTGAGCAGAGGACTAGATGACCTCCTGAGGGCTCTTCCAACCCTAATCTTCTATGATTGGTTACCTGAGGTCACACTGCGGACTAATGCAGAGCTGGATGCACATCCCAGGATCTATGACTACCAGCTCAGTGCTCTGTCCACTGCACATACAGTCCCCAATTACTCCCTGATATAATTGCATTGGCTTTAATACAGTTACACCAGGGATTAATTTGGCCCAAGGCCTGAAGGCACATGACGTAGCTGTTTGAATAAGGAATTTGCTTCATTCAGTAAATTACACTGGCACCTTTTGTACTTGAAAATGAAAAAAAATTCCCTAGACTCATAATGAAAATATGAACTCCTAGACTCATTATACGTGATGGTGCATACCGTGTTATTATATAGAAACCTGCCCTTTTAAAAAAATCGCCCCTGATTCCAAAGGGGAAAAAATTCTCTGCTCCTGCAAGACCTATTTCATTACTAGGTCTCTTAGAAAATAATAGCTGTGAAACATCTCTGACATACTGTACACTCCCATGGGTCAGTTTTATCGCAATTTCCAAAGATGATTCTTTCCCATTCACAATCCCTCAAACAGGTTTCCTGTAAAAAAAAAAAAAAAAAAATCACAGGAGACCCTCCAGTGCCAGAAACCTCTTGTTCATCCTGCTTTTTTTTTTTTTTTCTGTAATGTCTGGGAAGTGTATCTTCTCCTTTAAGTTAATCACCCCCTGCACTTTTTAGAAAAGACACTGCATGTAAATGGGCAATGCAGAGAAAATACTAGGTCCAGTTGAGATTCCCCACCCCTTTTTGAGTGAATTTAGTGCTGGGGAAAGGTGCCAAGATGGAAAGCCCTGGAGACCGGAGTCCTCTCTTTATACACACAGCTTGTACAGCATGGGCAGTGGTTTTTGACAGGACTCACTGTTCAATGCACAGAAAAAGGCCTGCATCTTTTAACCAAAGGCATATAGAACAGACAGTGAGATGCTGCATCTTTTTTTGTCATGATTTTTTCCCTCCTTGAAATTGTTAAGTTGTACAGGCAATTGCTTGACCACACTTTGACTCAGTATGAAATATATTTGAGTCCAAAATAGACAATATCAGTCAGGTTTATTGCTAAAAGTCAACAATAGCAGAGTAGAGGAAGAAAGGTTCAATACAATACCAGTTTGTGGGAAACCATCTCATGCAGCATTGTTAAAAATTCACTTTACACAGAAGATGTGCGCTCAGAGTTACACGTTACAGCTAAGAGTACTTATAGGATGATTGTACAAATTACAAAACTTTTTACGCACCGCTAAAATCCAACCCATCAGTTCATCCCAGTACCTTAATTTGTTGTTCTGTACCTTTCCTTATCTACTAGCATTACAGGTACTGGTCTGTGAAGATATCTCCCCAGCTTGTCCCATGAGATAGGAAACGTGTCAAAATCAAGATACATTTGTTCTATCTGCTCATGCCAAATGCCAAGTTGTACTATTGCCGGGTATTGTAGGACGTAGCTTAGCATGAGCGAACAGAATTTTGAGAAAAAAACAGGCCAATTCAGCTCTTATAACTGCCAAGCATTCAGATAATGTGGTGTGTACTAACAAAAAGGACATTAAATAAAGAGGTCCACATTTCTGAGTGAAGGAGATGCTATAATGGTTATTTCTATTAAGTTGCAACAAACAATATTAAGCAGCTGGGCCAAATCCCTACCTTATGCAAACCAAGTTTATGGAGTTGTACCAGGGAAAAATGACTTTACCTTTATCAGTGAAGTCAGTTGATGAGCATTTTGAATGCGCAAGGTATGCGGCATCAAGCTGTTGATATTAACAATCAAGAAGGACATTATTCAATATCTGGACACAAGATGTATGAAACATTAATTTTCTATGTTGCTTTAGTGACCAAAAGCAAAGACGCTTGGTCAATTAGGGCCCAATGTTGCATGTGGAATTAAAGTCACAGGAAGTCTGTCCTTGGAGGACTTCCAGGATCAGATCCTTAGCATGTTACACTGTGTTTGAATAAGCAGGTTCCTTTGGCTAAATATCTAAAGCAAAAACAAACTCACAGCAATAACTGCTATTACATATAACTAATATGTCTCACACATAAAAATAATAAAACAAACTAATACAGGCTGGCAAATATAATCATATAATTGTACACAGAGGTGATTTTCACAATGAATGTGGGGAAAACTTTAATATGTTTGGGAATCCAAAGAGGAGACAGCCCACCTGCATACACAGAGTGTGGGGAACGCTTTATTGGTAACAGGACCACTCAAAATCGAGCTGAACAGCAACACAGAGAGGTAACAATCTACATGCACAGACTGTGGGGAGAACTTCACTGCCAAGGGAAATCGCAAAAGCACCAGAGAGTATCCAGAGGAGGCATCTCTGCCCCTCAGGTTATATTTGGTTAGTTTAAGGAAACTGGAAGTAAATTAGTTATATTTCTTTGCTTATTCTTTTAATAAAACCATAAAAGCAATTAGACTGGTTCCTCTCTCAAAACGTCAGTGTTGGAAAACAACCTACTACAGGTCAAGGTAAATACATTGAGTAGATCCTGAACCCATATTTAAAATCCTATTATCGCTACACAAGACTCTACCCATTCCCTGCTCTATGTCCATAGCAGCCCCACCAAGGCAGCTCTCCCCTCCCGACTGCTACCCCTGGGTCTGGGTAGCCAGAGCAGAGACCCATCTCCCCTATGCACCCATGCAGAAAGCTGCCACCATCTGGCTACATAGCACAGGAGGGCACAAGCGCCAGGGCTGACTGCAGCACTCCATCTCCCAGAGAACCCAGCCCCACCGCTGCACCCTTCTAAGCCCCTGCAGGGATGCATTGAGGGAACACTGACTGTGCCTTTCCAGGATCCAGCAGTGCCATTGCTCAGTTGGCTTTTCTTAGAAGGCATTATGTTTTGCAGAGGCATAACGTACTCCCTCCAATCACTGAAGGCACCTTTCCCTTGTTGCACTCCTTTGGCTGTCAAAGACAGGCCTGCCGACAGCAATTCCCAGCCCCAGGGCAGAACAGTCAATGGGCGTTCTTCCGGCATGGCCAGGGCTTCCACATGCCCGCCCAGCTGCCTTCGCTGCCCGTGGTACCACCCTGTGCGCACCTAGGAGACCTGCACCGCACCCGGGCGATTTAAAAGCCTGCGGAGGCCGGGGGCCCCCGGGCCCTTTTAAATTGCCCAGGCCCCTGGGCAATTTCTCCCTTTGCGCCCCCGTCAGCGGGCCTGGTCAAAGACTACAGTTTAGCTCAAAATGTTTTCTGAATGCAGCTTCCATTACATCGTCTGGTGTTGGCTAAACCCACCAATGGCCACGTGTGCAGTGCAAAAGCAGCAACAGCAGGTAACAACTCCGCCCCATCAGAGCAAGGAGCATTTGGAAGATGCAAAACAGCATTAGCAAAGGAATCATAAATGGGGGGGGGCGTGGGGAAGGGGACAAGATATTGGATATACAAAAGAGATATAAACTCTGCCCTCTGGAAACAAAGGAAGAGCAAAGCTCACATAACAAGTGAGAAGGATAGAAAGACAGTGTGCATGCAAATGGATCAAGAACAGTAATAACCATAACTTTTCGAAGGGATATAAACTCTCATCCTACAGGGCATAAATCAACCAGTAACTATGGGAGACTAGAAGGAAACTGTCTTTGTGGGCTAGTTATCTCTCTGCTTTCTGCACGGTTTCTTCTAGCTTCCTCTAGAGGCAGTTGGTGCTGCCATTGCCCGAGTTTGGATACTGGCCTTGATGGACCATGGATCCAATCCAGGAGCACCGCCAGCTTTTTCGGCGCCCTAGGCAGCGGAAGGTCCCGCCCCCAAAATTACGCGGACGGCCGGGGCACCAGCACCCCCCAAATAGTAGCGTCCTAGGCGACCGCCTAGGTCGCCTAATGGGTTGCGCCAGCCCTGATCCAATCCAGTCTGGCGGTTCCTATTTTCCTACAATTCTATAAACAGAGGCTAAACAGCATCCCTGAGGGAGTTGATCCTGAGAGATGTGCCCAGCCTAAAGAGATAAGGTTGAGATTTTCAAAGCTAACTTTGAAAGGGGAGGGTGGGGGGAATGTCAGCACTCTCAAGGCCTCTTTAATCAAGCAGAGAAAGGCAGAACAAGAACCAGTGGCTGGAAGTTAAAGCCAGATACCTTCAAATTAGAAATAAGGCACACATTTTTAACAGTGTGGTTTATTAAGCATTGGAACAAACTACTGATGGAAGAGGTGGATTCCCCATCCTTTAGAGTCTTCAAATCAAGACTGGATGCCTTTCCCAAAGGTATTCTTTAGACAAACATGAGTTATTCTTGTACATGTTTCTATTGCACTATGATTATTTTGTTTCGTTTTCCATATTGGTGTTCATTTCTGGCATTGCATTAGCTGAAGTCTTGGGAACACTTTTTTCTATGATGGGCCAAATTAATCGCTGGTAGAGCTTTTAATAGGGCGACTGAGTCAGAAACTTTTTAAGTTCTCTCATCCGTAGTGTTTGGCTACTATAATTCCAAAAACAATTGCATCAACACTGATGCATTCTGTGCCCTGACATATTGTATTTTGATACAGATCTATTACCAATTTTGTCTTTTATTCATCAAAGCCTTCCCTTTTACTTGTTGCTTCCAAATGACCCTCCAAGAGCCTCCAGATCAGTTCTATTAAATCTTATTCACAACCTCCATACCTCTGAGGTAATGTGTCTCACTGAAGCCTCACTTGCCTTAAATCAGAGCCATGAAGATCTGGTTTTAACAAACATAACATGTATAAGTTGCTAGAATGAGGCAGATCTCAGTATTGTGGAATCTCCTGGTAAAGCAGAAGGTCAGTTACGAGGGTGATGGGCACCAGAGAGACTGCCCTATCCAACAACTGCTGGTTCACTCTCATCATAAAGAGGGATTCATTCATGATAGACACTGACTAATTGTATTTCCTCAATGTTTTGACAGTGCAGATTAGGCAGTAAATTACTCCAGTACTTCTTTGCCTAATCCTGTTCACAACGGAGTCAATGGCAAAACTCCTATCAACTTCAATCAGAGCAGAATTGGGCCCACTGTGTACAAGGCAGTTTGTAATCAATAACTGATGCAGTCTTGAGTATCAGTGTTTTGGCCAGTTCATAGATGAGACTGCTGTGCAAGTTTTCCAGAGAATTTCCCTGTCAATGCCATTATACTTTATTCCTTTGAAGACAGATTAGACAAAATCCAGCACATCTATTATCTCACCGCTTTGATGTTATAAGATTAATGGCTGTAACGTTATCATGAAATGCGAGTCAAGGCAAAATTTTAAAGAGAGTTCAGTGTCTTCAATAAATCCATTTATGGATGGGTTTTTTCTGATGCAATCAAAGCAAACATTAAATAAGGCCAGGATAAGAATGTCCAGAATGGCCATATTGGGTCAGACCAGTGGTCCATCTAGCCCATTATCCTGTCTTCTGACAGTGGCCAATGCCACATGCTTCAAAGAATAAACAGAACAGGGCAATTATTGAGTGATCCATCCCCTGTAATACAATCCCAGCTTCTGGCAGTTAGAGGTTTAGGGACACCCAGATCATGGGGTTGCATCCCTGACCATCCTGGCTAATAGCCATTGATGGACCTGTCCTCCATGAATTTAGCTAATTCTTTTTTGAACCCAGTTCTACTTTTGGCTCTCACACATACCCTGGAAATGAGTTGCACGGGTGACTGTGTATTGTGTGAAGAAGTACTTCTTTGTTTGTCTTAAACCTGCTGCCTATTCATTTAATTAGGTGACTTCTGGCTCTTGTGTTATGTGAAGGGGCAAATGAGACTTCCTTATTCACTTTCTTCACATCATTCATTATTTTATAGACCTCTATCATAGCCCCCCTTAGTTGTCTCTTTTCCAAGCTGAACAGTCCCAGTCTTTTTAATCTCTCCTCATATGGAAGCTGTTCCATATCCTTAATCATTTTTGCCACCCTTCTCTGTACCTTTTCCATTTCTAATATATCTTTTTTGAGATGGGGTAACCGGAACTGCATGCGATATTCGAGGTGTGGGCATAGTATGGATTTATATAATGGCATTATGATATTTATTGTCTTATTATCTATACCTTTCCTATTCATTCCTAACCTTGTTAGCTTTTTTGACTGCCGCTGCACATTGAGTGGATGTTTTCAGAGAACTATCCAGAATGACTCCACAATCTCTTTCGAGTGGTAACAGCTAATTTAGACCATCATTTTGCATGTGTACCTGGGATTATGTTTTCCAATGTGCATTACTTTGCATTTATCAACACTGAATTTCATCTGCCATTTTGTTACCCAGTTACCTAGTTTTGCAAGATCCCTTTATAACTCTTCACAGTTCATTTTTCTTTGTTTACAATTGACTATTGTTATTCACCTGGACTCATTGTTTCTTAACATGAGGTTAAAAAAAAATCAAATGTGCATAAGGTGGTGGTGGTTTTTCCTAGTGGTGGTTCCATTAAGACCATCTTTTCAAGAATTCATTCTATTTTTGATCACATATTCAATTAGACATGTAAAGAGACTATGAAATGTTATTTTTACCTGTTTGTTCCAGCTGTTTGCAATCCTGGCTCTTTTGACATCTGCATACAATCAGTAGTTCAATTTCCATTCATTAGAGTCCTGGGGAAGAATGATTTATGATCAGGGTTTGGGTTATAAAATAATTCCTTTAAAATAGTTGGGAGACTCAATTCACCTTTATTATCTTTCCAAGTCACACTGTTTGCAAAAGGCTTATAAAATTGAAAGGCTAAATTTGGATCTGATGTAATCAGATACTATTTTACTCTAGTCAATGAAGTTGTGGTATCTTCTTACCAGTTCTAATAATATGCAGCAATTAGATAACGCTTTTCATCTGTAAATCTCCCAATAGTTTATAGAGGTGAACCAATGACAGTGCGGGGAGTAGAAATTAGGTTTCCTATTATCCCATTCAGAGCTATAATCACTGAACGATACCATTTCCTTTTGCTGGACTTTGGCATTGTGCTTTGCTTGTGCTTGTCCACAAGATCCTTTCATAGCTTTTATTTTTCTGCTGCTGGTCTGCTTTGTTTTTGACTTTACTAATTTCAATCATAGCAACAGGGGTTTGGCCAAACTACATCTGATCATTGGTCCATCCTGCCTTTTAGGGTATATATACACGGCAATAGCGGTGCATAGGCTAGCCGACTTGAAGTAGCTTGACTCCAGCTAGCACGGGGTAACAGCAGCAGTGAAGACAACACAGTGTGGACTGGAGCCTGGGCTAGCGAGCCGAGTACGTACCCAGGATCCATGCCAGGTTTTTGAAAACTAATCATGCATCTAGCTAATTGCACAGTGTTCTATGTGAGGGAATAAAGGCGGTGGATGGCCTCACGCGAGCTGATTTTCAGTGGCACTCACACTGCCCGGGTCCTGGCCACCGATCCGAGGTGGTTCTGCATTTTAACTTAATTATAAATGAAGCTTATTAAACATTTTAAAAACCTTATTTACTTTGCATACAACAATAGTTTAGTTCTATATTATAGACTTATAGAAAGAGACCTTCTAAAAACATTAAAATGTATGACTGGCATGCGAAACCTTTAATTAGAGTGAATAAATGAAGACTTGGCACACCACTTCTGAAAGTTTGCAAACCCCTGCTTTAGTGTTTCATCTGGAACAAAGATGGCAAAATATATTTAACTTGTTCATTTGCTAAGAATCCCTGTCTTTTTAAGAATGAACCCAGTTTTGACCCCAACTTGTATTAATGGAATGCAGAGGTGAATGCTTGTTTAAATTCCTGTGTATCCCATTTGGTGCTGTGACACCAAGACCACCTAAAGTCGACCTTATTTACCCTGTCCAACACCACAAGAATAAGGGGACACTAAAAATTTAAAACAAAGAACAGATACCTAAACTGGGACTCAGAACACATGGGTTCATTTCCTCACTCTGCCACTGGCCTGCTGAGTGACCTTAGACACATCATATCCCCTTCCTGTACCTCAGTTTCCCCATTTGTGAAATGTTAATAATGATACTGACCTCCTTTGTAAAGCGCATTGAGATCTGCAGATGAAATGTAAGAGCTAGGTGGTATTATTAATTATTATTATTATTATGAAAACAGATAAAAATAAATGCATTCCAACATAATTTATAGCCAAACTGTGGAACTTGGTGCTGGCACGATATTGCTGAGGCAAACAGCTTAGTAAGTTTAAGAAATTATTAGGCATTTTCAGTGTCTATGTGTGGATAGCATGGACAGCTACACTAGCTAGGATACAGTTATAAAAATGGTCAATCCTCAAACTGTAGTAATCACCAGTGTGGTAGAAAAATTTGCTCAGGCCTAAACTTTGGTCAAGTTAATTGTATGGGTGGCCGGAGGGCAGAAAAGAAAGGGAGGGAGGGGTTATTTGGAGACAGGGTAATGGAAAAATACAAAGCAGAACTATTTGTAATCACCAGGCTTATGAAATGTAACTGCCCACTGCTAGCGTTAGGAAAGCTTGTAACTGCAAAGGGCAAACTGTGAATAACAGGAAAAGTGCTGTCTTCCTTTTATGGAAGGTGTATTCCAATTATAGCAAAATTGTTAACAAGGAAGTATGTGTTGCTAATTGTGGTTTTTCTCTATATAAGCTATAGTAAATCTGTATTCGGGTGGACTTCCCTTGCATGCTCGTAAAAAAGGGGCCTCAGGCTGTTCTGATCCAAACACAACGCGTGGTCGTTTTTTCCACGACACCAGCTAGGATCGAGAAGAAAAAACTTTCCCATTGTGTAACAAGGGCTTGATCTGCCTTTGTGGTAGCCAATGGCATGACTTCCATTCACTACAATGGTGCAGGAGCAAGCCCTGAGTGCGTTATAGGAGGTTAATGCCTTCCTCTGAACCATCTATCAGCCACTGTCAGACACAGAGGGTCAGATGCTCACGCCTTTATTCCCACTTTAAAGGTCCCTTTACACTGGCCAAAGTGGTGGTCCAGTGATTTGTTCCAATGATCTGGATGGTGGTCCAATGATCTGATCCAGTGTGGATATTGCTATATCCCCATGTTGACAAAAATAGTCAAGTGCAACTCAGGACCCCACAAGAAAACGTCAACTTGGAGAAAGAAAATTCTCCATACTTCTAGCTGTGCTTGATTTCAGCCATTGTAATACAACAGTCTGCCAATAAACAGATGCAGTTGACACATGGAAGTATTATCATTCGGATTCTCCATGGCTCACATTGTTTTTATTTGATTACATTCCAGTGCATATTTAAGAAATAAGAACATAGCATTGACTCCTTGATTCTGTCATCTGGGGGGGAAAAAAAAAATTCTTTGCCACCTGGAGTGCACTACGTCATGTTTGCTCACCCATGCTTTATTAGGATTATGCTTATGATGACCTATGCTAAGACAAAACAACTAGTTCAGCTATCTGAAAGAAAACTGGCAGTAGATATGTCTAAAGTAAGTTTCCTAATGGCCAAGAAATTGCTTTAAATGCATCCAGTGTGCTGAAAATGTCAGATAAATGGCAGACACAGTCCACGATGCAGATATGTTAACAAGCTTTGTGCTTTCTGCCGTCTTTTCATCTGTGACCACATTAAACATTTTACCAGCTATTAAGGTCATATTGTGTGAGTAAAATATGCAGATAGATATTCTTAGAGAATTTTAAAATCATGTAATGACTGTACAAGCCATTCAAACGCTGTCGGCTCAGTTCCTTATTAAAAAAAACACACATGATGACATAATCAAGAATTCTAGGCTACAAGTCTTTCTAAAAGCTTTTCAAAACATCTGCTGAATAGGCTTGCTGGTTCACATTACTGTGACTATTCAGGTCTAGGTATAACCCAAAGGTGAAATCAGGGGTCAGAATGGGAAAAAATGTAAGTGGTGGGAATATTTTGAACTCTGCTCACAGCCAAAGCTCCATCCACTCTGGAGGAAGAAATGAGGTCAAACTCGGAGCACATTGTGCAGTTCTTCATAATACAATTGCCCCCTCTTCTTTTCTGCATACTTCAATCAACAGCCAACAATGCAGATATTTACGTTATCATTATGCTTCAGAATCACTCAGCTGAGCATGCCCCTCGAAGCTATTCACTTTGGGCTGTCTGCGGATTCAGGCAGACATCACTGTATCCATTATTGTTGTTGTATTACAGTAGTGCCTAGGGGCCCCAGTCATGGACCAGGACCCCTTTGTGCTAGGCGCTGTACAAACACAGAACAAAAATCTGGCCCCTCCCCCAACAAGATTTCAATTTAAGTATCAGACAAGAGATAACGGAAAGATAGAGGAGTAAAAGGAAAAAATGAGACAATATTGGTCAACATGATAGGCAGCGGTCTCAGCATACCATTTTGAAGGTTATCTTCACAACCATAAGAACTAGAGACTTTTTTTTTATAAAAACAAAACCTTACATTTTTGGACTCAAGATAGCTAGAAGGCATGGCAGCTTTCTGATGCATGCTGGGACAACCCAGTTTGCCCCCTACTTCAAATTAATTTGGAAAAATCACATAAGGTGAAGTCAACAAAATGAAGATCAATAAAGACAAGTGCAAAGTTCTACATTTAGGAAGGAAAAATCAAATGAAATGGGGAATAACTGGCTAGGTGGTAGTACTGTAGAAAAAGATCTGGGGATTATAGGGTATCAACAAATTGAATTTAAGCTAACAATGTGGTGATGCTGCTGTGAAAAAAGACAAATGTCATTTTAAGATGTATTCACAGATGTGTCACAGGTAAGGCACAGGAGGTAATTGTTCTACTCTAATTGGCATGGGTGAGGCTTCCAGATGTCTTCTTCACGCAGCGCACAGTCAACTTGTGGAACTCCTTACCTGAGGAGGTTGTGAAGGCTAGGACTATAACAATGTTTAAAAGGGGACTGGATAAATTCATGGTGGCTAAGTCCATAAATGGCTATTAGCCAGGATGGGTAAGAATGGTGTCCCTAGCCTCTGTTCGTCAGAGGATGGAGATGGATGGCAGGAGAGAGATCACTTGATCATTGCCTGTTAGGTTCACTCCCTCTGGGGCACCTGGTATTGGCCACTGTCGGTAGACAGATACTGGGCTAGATGGACCTTTGGTCTGACCCGGTACGGCCGTTCTTATGTTCTTATGTTCCAGATGTACTAAAGTGTCCAGTTTGGGGCACTTTAAGAAAGATGTGGACAAATTGGAGAGAGTCCAGAGAAAAGCAGCAAAAATGATAAGAGGTTTAGAAAACATGACCTATGAGGAAAAGTCGAAAGAATTGGGCCTGCTTAGTCTAGAGAAGAGAAGAATGAGTCGGGGCATGATAACAGTCTTGCACTATGTTAAGTGCTGTTATAAAGAGGACGGTGATCAATTGTTCTCCATGTCCACCAGGAGTCGGACAAGAAGTAATCAGCCTGCAGCAAGGGAGATCGAGGTTAGATATTAGGACACACTTTCTAACTATACGGACAGTTAAGCACTGGAACCAGTTTCCTACAGAGGTTGTGGAATCCCCATCATTGGAGATTTTAAAGAACAGGCTAGTGAAACACCTGCCAGGGATGGTCTAGGAATACCAAATTCTGCCTCAGCACAGGTGGATGGGCTAGATGATCTCATGCGGTCCCTTCCAGCCCGACATTTCTGAGTCTATTAAATAAGATGAGGATCGGTCAGTTGCTAAGTCATTGTGGGCTTTTCTGTGCATTGTAATGAATGCAGGCATTTTAAAAACACTAACCAATTAATCATCGCAACACCTTTGAGCAATGGGTAAGTAGATGTTATTATCCCTGTATTACAGATTTGGAAACTAAGGAAGAAAGGTGAATTAATGTTCAAACTGTCCTCCTAGTATGAGTGCCCAACTTTAAATAGCCTTTCATTGTTGAGCGCCCACAGCTCTCTCTTACTTCAGTTGGAGCTGTTCGGTTCCCAGTACTTCTGGAAGTCAGATCCTATGTGAACTGGTCTGGATACAATAAAATAACCCTTCCCCATCCAACCTGGGTCCAAAACTAATACTTTTAAGGTATTTAAGTAAATAGAGCTCTTTAGTTTTAGCCCAGCTTTACAAGCTGGAGAGATTCAGATGAACACCAGGAGGACACTTGTGTTCAGATTTTCAGAAGCGCTAAGATTTCATTTAGGCATCTAAATGGACAGATTTTCAGATGTGCCAGGATCCAGCAGCTCCTATTATTCTCCTTCGGGAGTGGCTACTTCATTTAGGGGCCTAAATGGGAGCAGAGCTCTTCTGAAAATCTGCCTACCAAACTTCTGGCTGCTTACCCAAGCCAAACCTGATATGTGACCTGCTTGAGGATTCTGTCACCACCAGGAGTCATGTCAGAAACTGGCATTTATCAGGTGTTACCAAATCACCATTTCTGATTTAAAAGCCTTTAAAACAGTGTAGTCTAGTGCTTAGAGCAGTAGGCCTGGAATCAGGATGCCTGTTTTCTTGCAGTAGTTGTGTGATCCTTGGCTATTTTTATTATTATTAATTATTATTATACTATTGTGGTGTTTTCCATCCAAAGATCTCAAAGTATTTTAAAATCGTCAATTACCGAAACATCCCAACATCCCAGGAGCTTGGTAGATAACTAATGTTAGACCCAATTTGCAGATCTACAAACTGCAGCACAAAGAAATGAAGGGACTTGCCTTTATTATTTCAACAGGTGTAAGTATTTACTGGATTGAAATCAGAAATAAGATAGGAATAATTGTCCCAGGACAATTTGTTTTGCTCAGAGATGAATGATACATATACAGTAGAACCTCAGAGTGACCAACACCAGAGTTACGCACTGAGCAGTGAATGACACACACCTCATTTGGAACCGGATGTACACAATCAGGCAGCAGAGATTTTTTAAAAGGAAATACTGTATAGCACAGTTCCGTGTTAAATGTAAACTACTAAAAAATAAAGGGAAAGTTTAAAAACCGATTTGACAAGGTAAGGAAACGGTTTCTGTACTTGTTTAATTTAAATTAAGATGGTAAAAAGCAGCATTTTTCTTCTACACGGTAAAGTTTTAAAGCTGTATTAAGTCAATGTTTAGTTTTAAACTTTTGAAACAACCACCATGACGTTTTGTTCAGAGTTATGAACATTTCACAGTTGCAAATAAGTTCCATTCCCAAGGTGTTCGTAGCTCTGAGGTTCTTCTGTACTTTTTTTTTTGTTTTTAACCTCTGTTATTGCATTAGAGAATATGTAGTGCTGGTTTTAGCCAATGCCACTGGTTACTTCAGGTGTTTGTTTCACAGTGGTTTTCCTTAAGCCAGTTGATTTTTACCATGTATATTCCTTAATAAAAAAAAATCAGTTGACATTATAAAATGTCAGTGCACATCCATGCATCACTGCTCACTTCTTCAGGCCAGCTTTGCTCTTCATGTATCAGCCATGTGAAAGTATTTATTTCCATTCCTAGAGTATCTTTAGAAATACAGCTTTGTTTGTCTCCTCTTGTTAACAATGTCATTATCCATGCAATAGGCCAAATTGATTACTGATGTAGCTCCATGAAGATCAGAGGAGTTACAACAAGGAGGAATGTGTCTCAATGGGCTACATTCTGCTCTGTGTTAAATCCTGAGTAAGTCTACTGAAGAAAACAGACTTACTCTGGATTTATACCACTGTAAGTGAGAAAAGAGTATGTCCCAATTTGCCTCTACTACCATAGGGATAAGGGAAACCATATGGGATAAAGTAACTACTGACCCAAAATTTCACCCAACACACAAGCCAATCCAAAACTAACAAAGCTACGTTAAATGGTTTTGATTCTTGTGTCTATTCTACTCTGCCTGGTTTTGGCCAGAACCAGGAGGACAAGGGCTGAACTATTGCATGAAAGTCAGTTTTTAACTGGCACTTAAGAAGGAACAATCAGTTGCACACATACGAAATGGGAAATGACTGCCTAGGAAGGAGTACTGTGGAAAGGGATCTGGGGGGGTCATAGTAGACCACAAGCTAAATATGATTCAATAGTGTAACACTGTTGCAAAAAAAGCAAACATCATTCCGGGATGTATTAGTAGGAGTGTTGTAAGCAAGACACGAGAAGTAATTCTTACGCTCTACTCCACGCTGAGTAGGCCTCAACTGGAGTATTGTGTCCAGTTCTGAGTTCCATATTTCAGGAAAGATATGGACAAATTGGAGAAAGTCAAGAGAAGAGCAATAAAAATGATTAAAGGTCTAGAAAACATGACCTATGAGGGAAGATTGAAAAAACTGGGTTTCTTTAGTCTGGAAAAGACAAGACTGAGAGGGGACATAACAGTTTTCGAGTACGTAAAAGGTTGTTACAAGGAGGAGGGAGAAAAAAATGTTCTTCTTAACCTCTGAGGATAGGACAAGAAGCAATGGGCTTAAATTGCAGCAATGGCGGATTAGGTTGGACATTAGGAAAAACTTCCTAACTGTCAGGGTGGTTAAGCACTGGAATAACTTGCCTAGGGAGGTTGTGGAATCTCCATCATTGGGGATTTTTAAGAGCAGGTTAGACAAACACCTGTCAGCGATGGTCTAGATCAGTGTTTCCCAAACTTGGGACGCCGCTTGTGTAGGGAAAGTCCCTGGCAGGCCAGGTTGGTTTGTTTACCGGCCGTGTCCACAGGTCCGGCCGATCACGCTCCACTTCCAGCAGCCCCCATTGGCCTGGAGCAGTGAACCGCAGCCAGTGGGAGCCGTGATGGGCCGGACCTGCGGACGCGGCAGGTAAACAAACAGGCCTGGCCCGCCTGGGGCTTTCCCTACACAAGCGGCGTCCCAAGCTTGGGAAACACTGGTCTAGATAATACTTAGTCCTGCCATGAGTGCAGGGGACTGGTACCTTCCAGTTCTATGAAGTACTGTAATCTTTCATGAAAGTCTGTTCTGTGATTCTNGACGTGGCAGGTAAACAAACCGGCCTGGCCCACCTGGGGCTTTCCCTACACAAGCGGCATCCCAAGTTTGGGAAACACTGGTCTAGATAATACTTAGTCCTGCCATGAGTGCAGGGGACTGGTACCTTCCAGTTCTATGAAGTACTGTAATCTTTCATGAAAGTCTGTTCTGTGATTCTCAGCCCAGCTTTGCAAACTCAAGAGCTTTCGATAGATCAGATAATCACCTTTTTGAGGTTCTTCTATCACTAGCATTAGCTTTGCCATAGCTAATCTCTAATGCATATTAGCATTGATGCCTAGGAGTTAATGAATTTAATCCAACCATTTGCCCTCAATCATCTCTCGCGGGCTTTCCTAAAAAGAACAGAATCCACTTTTTTCTCATAGTAGCTGTTGACTTCACTTATTTATGCTATAACTGTTCATGTTTTTGTCTCAACACACCAGCATCAGATTCTCCCCTCGGTGTTATCAGGGTGACCCCATTGACTTCTCCATTCACATGATACCTTCACCCTACACCATGCACATGATACAAATGGCCACAACTCCTTCATTTGTCAGGAATGAAACAAAAGCTTTCAGCAAACTCCATGACAAATGGACACAGTCAAGAGTAATGATAGTATTGTGTGGTTAAGGCATTTTGGTATTGGGATTCAGTTTGTGGCCATGAAAAACTCACAGTGTAAACTTAGGCAAATCACTTACTTTTTCCTGTGCCCCATTTCTCCATCTGTAAACAGGGACAATAAGAATAATGCTTCAGTGTTGTGTCAAGCAGTTTTTATCATCCGAAATTGCTGATTCATCCTAACCAAAACTGCTCATGGGAACATACCAGGTTCAATGAAACTCTAAATCAGCAAAGATTTCTCAGGTCCAGAATGGAATTCCTGGTTAAAACCAGAGACAGAAAAAGGGAGACCTTCCTACCCCAGAATAGTCAATAGTGTGGCAGTACGGATGTGGCATACCTAGGCTAAGTCCCTACACTGCCTGATTTGGAGCAGAGACTGGCACTACGGTCTTTCACATCCCAGGCGAGTGCTCTAACCACTGTACTATTGGCCATTTTGAAGCTCTCACCTTCCGTTTTTCCATCCAAGGGCTCCATTTTGTTCCAGTGAAAACAGGAAAAAATTTCAAACTCAAAAATATTCACAGGCTGGGAAAAACATTTCCCTCCCAGCTCTAGTTGGAAGACTAAATCCATTAACGTCTGGGAGATGCTCACTCATTGGGCACAGATAAATACATGGGAAAGTACTTTATGCCTCAACTTAGGTTTGACAAAACCGAATGGACAAAACGTTACTCCATTAGGTCAGCAGAGCTACACCAAGTTTAAATTGGCCCAATATGAAAAGAAATATGTATGTTTAAAAACAAAAAAAAAACATTTAAGAGTTCATTTATCTCAATACTCCCCTCCAATGTTGAAAACTCAAACACAATAGAGTTGAACTGTTACATAAGAATTCATAAATCTGAGCCACGGAGAAAGTGAAACTGGCCAGTTTAATTTTACTATCCAAGCAGAATAACATACAAACATTAAACAAATAGCACCAATGCCAAAAAAAAAGATGAGACATCCAACATACAATATCAAAATCAAAAGTGAGAGCTCATTAGTAACTGAAGTTGTTCACATTATTTGCTCTGACTAATATTCACTGTGCATTAATGATTGCTCATGAATCACTTTTTCTGCTATTCAGCTGCCTCTTTTAGTAACCCAGGTAAAGAATTCTTTTAATATTGGATCTTTGTCATGATTGGTCATTTTAACAATATTGCTAACTGAAGCCCCCAAAATGGGCACCATCTGGATGGTAGAGGCCCTAGCACTCAATTCCGTTAAGCACTGTGTCCTTGTTGAACTTCTACAATTACCAATTTCACAGATGAATTTTCTCCAGCTCTGCTCCCTTGTGCCTCTGGTCTCTCTCTATACTCAGCAGGCTGTGAAGCCATGATGCTGACCAAGACTGGCATTTGCACCTGGTTTTATCTTTTCACCTCAGAATCCCTTTCTCCTTCACTCTGTAGCTCAGCATGCTGCGAGTGGACAAAAGTATCCGTAGACTGGACTCTTTCACCCACTTTTTCCTTTGTAAGGTGCCAGCTGCTTGATATGAGGGGACTGACCAGACACAAATTCTCTCCTTGGAACCCAATCACTTGAGGGCCGTGAAGAGGTTTGTTTCTCACCTTTCTCTGCTGCCGGAGAACCCATCCTCATCCACGCTGGATTTAGAGACTCACTCTGCAGCTTTTCCAGGACTGGGCTCTTGTTCCTCCTGGCTGCTGACTTAGGGTACATCTACACTGCAAATGACAGCCCAGAACAGCGAGTCTCAGAGCCCAGGTCTACAGACTGGGGCTCACGCTACAGTGCTAAAAAGACCCGTGTAGACATGGGAGCTCGGAAGCTTCTGGAGGGCGGGTGGGCTTCAGAGTCTGTAAGCGATGCAGGATCAGACAAATAAAATTTCACGGGCCACGTTCCTTGGCACACTTCAGCTGCTTCATCCCACTCCAGTGGCACAAATGAACCATAAATCCAATATAATCCACCACTTACGCTCGTTCTATGGCTGATCTGTGTTGCCTGCGTGATGCGAAGCTGCTGGAGCGTTGCGGTGTGCCTGGCCCACTCATTATGTATGTGTAAATAACAACATTCTGAATCTCTGAGTATTGCGCCAATGATTCCTTTTTAGAAACAGGATTCGTTAGACTAACTTACCACATCTCTTTGTGCCTAATAAAATGTAAGCGGCTTTTCTTTCCATTGCACAAGAGGCACACCTACCAAAAAGGCACATGGTCTTATGCATGATAGTATGGAAACTGCAAATATTGCCTCTGAAGAGGATGATGACTGTGCAGATGCGGGGGAGATTCACCTCTGCTACATAATGCTCCCGATTCCCTCACACTGCAGAAGCCTCTCCACTGTCAGCTGGACTGGGCTAAAAGGTGTAGGAAGGAGATGGGCTAGGCGATAACACGACACCCTTCAACCTTCTGGGGCTTTAGCAGATGAGTCAGTGCTAACTCTGGCAGTGGTAACCGCCGGTTTTCCTTCGCAACAATGTGGAATGCCTCCTGCCAGAGAACCCCGAGAAAGGCAGCAGCAGTCAAGAAAGCTGATAACAGGCTAGAGGGGGGCTGGGAGCCACTGCAGAGACTGAGCCTTTTCCCACAAATCCCCAGGAACCTGCTGGTGCGGGGAACCAAAGCCCTGCTAGTGCTGAGGAGGCTGGAAAGCATCAAGCCCTGCCCCTCCCAAGGGAAGAATGCAAAGAAACTCCACAGGCACAAAGTCTGAGGGGCAGATTTCCCATCCCCAGAGCAAAGTGAATGCAAAGCTGCTATCCTGATTTAGTAGCATTTTGCACCTGCTTTGCGGTCACGTTAACAGCTACACAAGGAGCAGGGCAACAGAGAACTGGGCCCTGAGAGGTCACCATCCTCTATGCAGTAGGAGCCTGGCAGAAGTTTGGTGTAGGGAACAATGCAACCCTTGGTGAACAAGTTTGTTACCAATTGCATGAGTGCCGCTCTTCCTCCTTCCCTCTTTCACTCCCTTCACCATCCATACTACTACTCTGGTAGCAGGGGACCCTCTAGATAACCCTTTATATGCTCAAGACTCTTCAGGGTATGCATATTCTTGCCAAGAAGTTAAAGAAGTGTGGATTGGATGAATGGACTATAAAGTGGATAGAAATCTGGCTAGATTGTCGGGCTCAACGGGTAGTGATCAACGGCTCAATGTCTAGTTGGCAGCCAGTATCAAGTGGAATGCCCCAGAGGTCAGTCCTGGGGCCAGTTTTGTTCAACATCTTAATTAACGATCTGGATAATGGGATGGATTGCACCCCCAGCAAGTTCGCAGATAACACTAAGCTATGGGGAGAGGTAGATATGCTGGAGGGTAGGGATGGGGCCAGAGTGACCTAGACAAATTGGAGGATTGAGCCAAAAGAAATCTGATGAGGTTCAACAAGGACAAGTGCGGAGTCCTGCACTTAGGACGGAAGAATCCCATGCACCGCTACAGACTAGGGACTGACTAGCTAAGAAGCAGTTCTGCAGAAAAGGGGATTACAGTGAACGAGAAGCTGGATATGAGTCAGTAGTGTACCCTTGTTGCCAAGAAGGCTAACGGCATATTGGGCTGCATTAGTAGGAGCATTGCCAGCAGATCGAGGAAAATGGTTATTCCCCTCTATTCGGCACTGGTGAGGCCACATCTGGAGTATTGCATCCAGTTTTGGGCCCCCCACTACAGAAAGGATGTGGACAAATTGGAGAGAGTCCGGCGGAGGGCAACGAAAATTATCAGGAGGCTGGGGCACATGACTTATGAGGTGAGGCTGAGGGAACTGGGCTTGTTTAGTCTGCAGAAGAGAAGAGTGAGGGGGGATTTGATAACAGCCTTCAACTACCTGAAGGGCGGTTCCAAAGAGGATGGAGCTCGGCTGTTCTCAGTGGTGGCAGATGATAGAACAAGGAGCAGTGGTCTCAAGTTGCAGTGGGGGGAGGTTTAGGTTGGATATTAGGAAACACTATTTCACTAGGAGGGTGGTGAAGCACTGGAATGGGTTACCTAGGCAGGTGGTAGAATCTCCATCCTTTGAGGTTTTAAAGGCCCGGCTTGACAAAGCCCTGGCTGGGATGATTTAGTTGGTGTTGGTCCTGTTTTGAGCAGGGGGTTGGACTAGATGACCTCCTGAGGTCTCTTCCAACCCTGATAGTCTATGATTCTATAAAGACCTATAATTGGTCTGCTGAGCCAGCCTGTTCCTATGGGGGACTTGAGCTTGTTTTGAAAAGTGAAGTTCCCCTTTTAGGAGGTTTATACTCCAAGGAATAATGCAGCACATTGACTGGAGTGCCAGACAGATGCAAAGCCAGGACGGTAATATTTTGCGCTCACTTGGCACTGGAGAAATCAACTGCTGAGGCCTCTCTGTAATGCCACCATCTACTAGGATCCTGTGGCATTGCCATGCAGAGGCTGAGGATCCAGTGCTGCTTCCATTGAAGTCAATGGAATTATTCTAGATTCCAGGTGAATCTATCCTCTAGTCTGGTTTAACTGCTAGCGAAAGACCAGTGCTGGAAAGGAATACCCCAGCCATGGCAACACGTAATACAAGTTACAAGCTTTCAGCACTTCACTCGGGTCATTATTTTTCTTGCCTGGGAGCTGCTCGCAGGGTGTTCCCACTGAAGGGCTGCAAGCTATGGAATTTGCTCCACAGAGACCATGTTTGCTGGCCTTCAGGGTCCTGTTTAAGGCCAGTAGCTTTTCTCAGGTGACCCCAAGAGGGTTGGTGGGAGAACAGAGGATGGGTTACTTCAGGAAATCTCCTTCTATCTATTGTTATGGATAGAGCCAACATTTGTACAGGATGGCCCAATTTTTCCACCGTGACTAGTGATTTGGGGTGCCTCATTTTCAGGGTTCCCAACATGAACCACCTTCAAGGGACCTGGCTTTCAGGCAGTGCTCAGTACCTGCCCTCTGACAATCAGCCCCCTTCTAGGCATCTGAAGTTGGGTACCCACAAATGAAAGGACTAATGAATCCTTTGAAAAATTGAGTCTTATGTTTTCTTTATTAAATTGTGTCCAAATCCCTTCATTCAGAAGGATGGGGCCCTACAGGGGGAGGAATAGCTCAGTGGTTTGAGCATTGGCCTGCTAAACCCACGGTTGAGAGTTCAAGCCTTGAGGGGGCCACTTAGGGATCTGGGGCAAAATTGGTCCTGCTAGTGAAGGCAGGGGGCTGGACTCGATGACCCTTCGGGGTCCCTTCCAGCTCTATGAAATAGGTATATCTCCATATATTATATTATTTATTTTATGAATCAAAAATAAATATGAAAACAAACAAAGCAATAATNAACCTGCCCTCTGACAATCAGCCCCCTTCTAGGCATCTGAAGTTGGGTACCCACAAATGGAAGGACTAGTGAATCCTTTGAAAAATTGAGTCTTATGTTTTCTTTATTAAATTGTGTCCAAATCCCTTCATTCAGAAGGATGGGGCCCTGTTTTATGAATCAAAAATAAATATGAAAACAAACAAAGCAATAATGACCTCTGAGCCAGGCACTTCCTAGACTGACTTGAAATGACTGGCTGAAATTAAGGACTCTTACACTTCCAATCCATCATAAGATATGGTGGGGGGGGGAAATCTCTACTTCTATTTCAAAGCAAGGTAGATTAAAGTGCACTGGGGAACTGTTAGTGAGCATCAGCAGGGTCCATATGAACACTTGGAGTACAGCTCAGTGGATAGTTACACCCCAGCTTTCTGTGCTCTAAATATTTGTGTAGCCAAGTCCATAATCATTGCGTATGAGTATTATTTAAATGGGCTTTCAAACGAAAATACAAGGTTAAAAATGAGGAACAAACTGGTGAGTCATGAGCATTTAAAGAAACAGATGCGGCTGTGTACATTCCAGGTAATCTTGATTATTCTTCATCAGTTTAATGAAAGGGGCTGGATTGTAAATGAGAGTGGCCATTGAGAAATCCAATGCATTTCTATTCAACTTACGATAAATAGGAATTTTTTAAAAGGGTCTATTTTACATGCATCCCATAAATGAAATGAGTGTAGACTGGTCTCACAAAAGTATCCCCAGAGCATTTTATATCTGAGCATTTCCATTCTGGGCCCTGATGCTTCAATCCTGACCCAAGTGAAGACGAAAAGAGTTTTGCTTGAGTCAGAACTTGAAGGGAGAGCCTATCAGGAAGGATGGAGAACTCTGAATTTTTAGTTGCATACATTCCCTCAAAAATTAACAGTAGGAAAGGTAGGCTCCCAAGAAGCATAAGTTTGCAATTTAAAAGCAGATAGGCCAAGATTAATTTTACATGACAAAATCCATTATTAAAATACAATGTCAGTCTCTTCAGAGGAACCTATCGCTCATAATTGGCATCAAGATTTTTTGTATTTTATTTTTATCTCCTCATTGAGGCTTTAATAATAATAATTTTATTTTGAAGGGACCTCTCCATCAAGATGCTTGAGGTACTGTAGAATTAAAATACTGCAAGTGAAAAAATACATACTACGTACAGTAGAACCTAAATGAGAAGGCCTTGGTGGGGGACACTTGAAATTCAAGTAATCACTGCAAACCACACTGAGCTACTCCCCTGATTATCATTCACTTTTAAAATGAGTTCAGTTACCCCATAAGAACTAGCTGACTCAGCAGACCAAAGAGAAGCCTTCGTGCACCAAAGAGACTCAAGTATATAAAGGCTTACCTATGAGGAGGTTTTTATTTACTGAAGAAAATTCTGTTCAAAATCATTTATGCTGTGATGTCTCATAAAGACTTCTTGGTTTTCATATGAAGTCTCGGATAAACCAGCTGGCAACCTACAATATTTTCCATGTTCTTTGTCAGAATGAAACACCATAAAACAAGACCCTCTTCTCTGCTGAAGGAGGTGAAATAAGAGTCCAAATCTCACTTATCTGAAACCCTCAGGAGAACACAACCTTGTGGCCAGATAAGGTAAGCGAGGTCTACCTAATCAAAGTCCTACTGCAATTAAAACACAATGCTACCCTCACCTTCATTACTGGTATTAGTTAAAAAAGGAAATTAGAGAGGTCCTAACATGATAACACAAGAGAAATAACAATCAGTATAAACATGAGCCCAAGAGTAGACATTCAGAACAGCATCCTAGGAAAAGAAAAGCCTTACAAGTATAATTGTAACACAAGTGAGTAGACGGAGAATGAATTCAACATTTTATGACCCCAGCATAGCACAGGCACAGTCAACTAAGACATGATGATGAGAATCCTGAAAGATGGGAAGCACAAACACTTCTCACATAGGTCGCGAATTCAGACCTGAAACAGCTGTAGATTCTAGAGTCACTGAATGGAACGTATGTATTTTCCAACGTGCTCAGGGTTGGCCTCACTCTGCTCCCATTTAAGTCAATGGAAGTTTTACTGTCACAGGGAGCAATTAGGCCTCCCCCCCCTAGGGTGGGCATAACAGGTTCACTATTGTTCACACGAGTTAGTCAGTGTGCATTCTGAACAAGCTATAGGGGATGGAGAAGTGCTTCTGGATGCTGTGCTGAAAGGGAATTGTAACTATCAAGTCTCACGGCCATGCTAATACCAGGAATGATCAGTAAACCAACAACAGACAGACAGAGCAAAGAGACAAAATTCTCCTCTCAGTTACAAGGGGGCTCACCATCCCATGAAATCAACAGCTCTCTAACTTTACCTACATGTGAACCATTTTTGTCCCCCTGGGAATTTTCTTACTATGGGTCTAAAATGCTGCTAGGCCCAGTAGACTCCTCTAAGCTCTGGTCCTGCATGAATGATCAGAAAGATACTGTGTTTTGTTCCCAAGATCCAAGCACCATCCATTTGCACCCAGATCCCAGCACTATCACCAACCAGCCTGTGTGCAGGACCAGTGTTTGCCTTCCTTGTACTAGGGGTGCTGATGGGAAGAGGGAGGATGTATGCCTGAGCTAGCTAGGAGGTACATCTGCTGTGGCCTGTTTCTAGCAGACCATCCTGGGCAGTGACCCAATTAGTCTGCCCCTGTCGTTCATGCAAAAATTACACCAGCTTATGCTCCCATTCACTGATTTACCAAGCTGTAATTTGTCATCTCCAAATTTGGCTCCAAGTCAATGGAAAATCCTGGATGCTTCAAGAAATCCCTGCTGTAAGAGACACAAACTATTGCTGCTGCTGAAGAATTTCTGCTCGGACCTGATTCAATCAGAGCCACCTCTGTCTCACTTCAGCCTCACACCACTGACTAATTTGTTCATGGCTGTGGGCATTAGATGTCATCCGTACAAGCTTGACATCCATTATGTAACAACTATACTATACTTGGGACTTACAGGATGAAATATTGGAGGGAGGTCCACCTGTACGTGCAGAATTGCACACCTACGTTTGGGCAGGCCCTTACTGTGATTTTACTCAGAGTCCATGCTGGTTTCCCATGCAATACCTTACTCATGCACCCGCAGTAACTGCACACTTATATGCTGGAACACAATTACACTTGTTGAAGAACTTTACAAACATTAATTTTCACAACTCCCCCTGGAGGACGGTATTACCTCCACTTCACAAATGGGGACAATTAAGGCACTCGGAGGTGAATGTCTTTTTCAAGGTTACACAATGACAGAACTTGGATTAGAAACCCAGATTCCCTAATTCTCAAACCCATGTGGTCAGGCCACTGGGTCATTCCTCTCTCGGGCTCCAGTTCAACCAGGTACTGAAATACATGCATAACTTTAAGCATGTGAGCAATTGTATTGAAGTCAGTGGAACTACCCATGTGTATGGTTAAGGAGCTTGCTGAATCAGGGTTTCAGGGGATAACCAGGTAAATTGTTTCTCATGGGACTTTTGCTGTTCTTGCAGTGATGCCTAGAAGCCAGGGCCACATTGTGTTAGGCACTATACAAATGTTTAAACAAAAAGCGTACTGTATATGAATAACAGATAAAATCCCACCACACAAATAAACGCAAACTTATCTAACTTTCCAGTCTGGGAACATCACTTAAGTCTTTCTAGTTCCAATATAAAGCAAGCCTAGCAGAGGCAGGAGATGTCAAAGAAGCACATCCCCAGTAACAGTAATCCCTTGACAGGCCCTCAATAAAAGCGTCTTCTTCACGGATTACTAATAATATCTGCCACTTTCATTTGAGAAAGTCTTGATCTATAGTTTGACAGCTGCATCAATAAAAGTGTCAGTACTGCTCACACCGTATAGATGTGGGGTAGAGTTTATTTTTTTGCATTCAGAAATGGGCCTGCGGTATGCAGTTCTGAATCCAGATCCAAAGTTTCTCAGTTAGGCTATTTGGAACCAGCTCTATTTGTGGTTAGAAATGAGTCGAGCACTCAGACCATTTGCATCCATAGAGTTAGGGATAAAATCAAGACATCGTCTGTCAAACACGTATCTCGGAAAGACGGTCTACAGAAGGAAAATTAGAATCATTGTCGCACACTTTCAGATATATCCTAGCTCTGCTCAGCTAAATTAACTCCGTTTTAAAGCAGATCTCAAATGGAAGGCGTGGGGGGAGGGAGGGGAAAATGATGATTCCATGTTGCCTCATGATACGTACCAACTTTTTACTCATTCTTGTCCCCACCCCTTTTCTCTCAACAATAAGTTATTACATGATCAGCTATTTCTGTCACCACCCTAGCCTGAGCATTGCTATAAAATACCGTGTGGAATATCACTGGTAGCTCAGCCACTGGGAGCAATCAACCACCATTGCTACAGCTGAAAGACTTCAATAAAAAGACTTGCAGGTCACCTTGAAAAGACAAAAGTTGAAGGCTTGTAACATATAAAGTTGCATAAGTAAAAAAAAGCTTGTAAGAGAACCACTAACAATCCTTCCATGAATGGAAGCTCCTCTTATAAAGTGGAGGAAGTAAAACTGGAAAGTAGACAGCGTGAACTGGAAAATATTGCACCATTCTTGCATCAACAAATCTTGTGATGTTTGAGAATTTGAGGCCATTATGAAACTGCAGAATTGTGGGCCAAAGTGTTCAAATCCTCTGAAGTTGGGTTCCTAAGCCCCTGTTTAGACTCCTAAATAAAAAAGAAATCATTTTTAAAGATGTTCCATTAATTTCAGTGGAGGTTGTGAGTGCTCAGCAGATGTAAGAATCGATACTTTCATATAGGTGCCTGAAGATGAATTTAAGTACCTTGTCTTCAGTTATCCAGGATTAGTAATGTTGATTGCAATCTCTAAATTGGAACTTCATAGCTTTTATGACAAACCCTGGGGGTGTGGAATAAGTGTTGTATGTAGATCAATGCAATTTTTAGTGATTTTATTGTCACAAACATTCTGCACATAAACCAAACCTCCTACAAGAGGTACCGCGGGTCTGATCAGGGTGATAAATGTGCTTGACGAAACTAACAATCCGCATACATCTCTCCCTCGTGGTATAGGTATCCTTGCACTGATGCATTAAAGCATTTGTAAAAATAGGCAGCTAGGAAAGAACCATGCTGGAGATGGCATCAGAACTGTTATGCAGAAACTCAATTCAGTTCCTTATGTCTGATCTGACATGGGCTGAAATTCACTATGTAAGGACTCCCCTCAGCCCCTTTCGAAAAGGAGCACCTTAGAGTATTCTAATGGCCCCTCTGGTGAATCCATGGAGTAGCATTCATGTGCTCCAGGGGGAGCCAAAGGCAGCCCTCTTCTGCTGGGGGAAAGCGTGCAATGATTTGGGGACTATTAAGTAAGGGAAGGGCAGCAGAGAGTTAGGTCAGGGGAATGGAAGAATGGGAAGGTTTTTAAGAAAGACTCAGACACCATCTTCCAAAAGGGTGAAACGCTTAGGCAAGAATATAAGTGCTTTGGAATATTAAGGCTCATAAATAAGTGATAAACCAGATCCTGTGCAATTTTGAAAGTTGACAGGCTTGGGAATGATCTCATTCATGTGTCTTGCATTTTTAAACACCACATATTAATACAAAACAACTTTATTTCGTATGGTATCCTTCATACAAAAATACCCAGAAACATTAGTTAGATCATATACTGTAGTTGCAAAGCTAGGCTGCTGCTAATGCCTAGGCATTTGCCTAACTTTACTCAGACAAGCCACTCCATTGGCTTCAATGGGACTACTCACATGCTTAAAGGTAAGCATGTGCATAAGTGTTTTCAGGATCAAGACCTTAAATAATAAGTAGCAGAAGAAGGAAAGAGAAGTTAAGGGTTGCAGGCAAAAGAGAAAACCTGTATTTCCAGCTGAATTGTAACTATGGACTGGGATTTGATGAGGCAGCGGGATACGGGAAGGCTGTTCTAAATAGCAGAAGCTGCGGGAGAGCTTCACACAAGCAGTGAAGATATACACACTGAAGAAGCCAGCACAAGAAGAGCAAGGAACAGAGTCAGTGGGGACAAGGGGCTCATGTGCTCAACTGAAGCAAGTCGATGAAGTGTTTGGAAAACAATGTAAAGACTAATATTTCAAAGATAAAAGTATTTGAGTGCCAAAGAAACTTGTTCTTATCCAACAAGATGCTCCTGAACTTGTCAGAATCTCAAATGGACCTAGATTGATATGTTCTCCAACCCTATAAACTTACTGAACTTTTCAAACTTTTTATTTTAACACTGACCTTACTTTCATCATTGAAGTCCAAAGCCTACACATCTAGATCAAAGAAGAAATTGTGTGAATCTAAAAGCAGACCCCAGCAGTACAGGATAAAATGATCATCTGCTGGTTCTGTCTGGAGCACATGTAAATGTATGTGTCAGTGTGACTAGTCATGTTTTCTCATTGGTATCTTCCTGTATGGAAAAGTGACACTGAATTTAATAAGGATAAAGCCAAAAGGGTTAGAAATGTAACAAAGTTCTATAAAAATTACTCTAAGAACTTACAGAAATGTAACAGATTCTTCTTTAGGTTGTATGAGCATTAGGAATTGTCAGACTGGGTCAGACCAATGATCCATCTAGTCCAGTATCCCATCTCTGACGGTGGGCTGCATCAGCTGCTTCAAAGGAAGGTATAAGGAAGCAGTTATGGAATAACCTGTCGGCAAGGAAAGTTTCCTTCTAACCCCCATAGTTAGAGGTTGTCTTAGCCCTGCAGTAGGAAGGCTTATATCCCTTCCACAACTCTTGGTATTTGTAACTCTTTACTATTATAACTCAGGCTATTCATGATGGCCCCAAATAAAGTCATTGGAAGTTTTGCCACTGACTTCAGTCAGGCCAGGAACTCACCCATTATCCATGTAAATATCCAGTTCCTTTGTTAAGATCGTGTTCTCAGTGATACCTTGTGGCAATGAGTTCTACAGGCTAATGAAAAAAATATTTTCTGCCTTTCAATTCACTGAATGGTCCCTTGTTCATGTCTCATGAGAAGGTGAACAGAAATGCTCAATCTACTCCAAGTGTATCGTTCATGATTTTGTATAATTTTACTGTGTCCACTCTTATGAAACCTATAATAAGGATACAATTCACTACTGAACTCTAATGGGATGGTGCAAACCCCTCTAGAAAGGGTCTCATTTTCTGTGTAAGTCTAGGAATTCCTGAGATTGAGTGTGAGATAACATGAGCACCCAGTTCACGTACAAGCAATGATTAATTATATCGCTACCCTTCACCACACTCAAAAAATTGGTATTTAAAGCACCGCTAACTCATTCAGACTCCTGTTTGCTCACTAATTGTACACATTTTTCACCTGTATGTTTTATTATTCACAGTGGCTCTGTTTCTACATGAGTGTATTTATTTGTCAACTTTTTGTTACAATGGTAGTTCATTTTCTACCATTACTCTACAGGATTCTTAGCTGTATTTTGCTTCCACATCAATGGTGCCAGCAGATCTCCCTGTCTACACATCTAATTATGTAACTCACAGCCCGACACTCAATTTAGTGCTTCTCAGATTTCAATTACATGGGGCAGATCCTCAGCTGCCATCGATTGTCACAGCACCTTTGAAGTCAGCGGAGCTATGACAACTGACAGCAGCTGAGGATCTGCGCGACTGTTCCCCTGTGTTTACTGTCACTGCATGAGCCTATTGAAAGCCCCCCGCGTCCACTGCACTTAGAAACTGGTACTTATCCCTCCCACAAAGTGATGAGTTATGGCAAAGATGATGTGCAACTCTTGATAGTGGGGAGGGGCACAATTTAAAGGTTCGGGGGGGGGGAGCATGTGACCGCCTAACGCATCGCCTCTGGGCTGAAGAGCAGCAGCACAGCCAGGAGTACCAGGGTAGCAGCAAGCGAGCACCTCGGGGTTCATCTCACAGCAGCCAGGCTCCACAGGCAGAGGCCAGCTCCAGGAGGCCCGCGCTCCTTCAGGGGAGAGGCAAGAGCATGGCAGGGTGCAGCACGGAGCGGTACTGCCCACCCTGCCTGGGGAGCTCCTGGCCATGCAGAGATGGCTTAGTTAGGGGAGCGGGGCAGGAAGGGCTCCCAGGCAGCCAGCCAGTGCCCCAGTTTCCACAGCATGGAGAGCCAGGGGCCTGAGCGGCTCCCACCAGCTTCCACTCTGGCAGGAAGTGACGGTTCTAGGGGGTTCACCCCACATCTTGAAAACCTCTGTGCTAAATGGAAGGTAGAAATCAGGGGGGATATGTGACCTCCCCACACACACGTCACCTCTGACTCATGGGTGGATATTGAAAAGGCCCAACTCCCAGTGAAAACCAACAGGATTTGAAAACCTAACGCCCAAGGCCCCTTTGATGATCCCAACTCATAGTATCAATATCTGCCCTACACAAGCCCTATTACATGCTTTATTCGTTCCTGACTACATAGGGCCTGAGGGTGCAGCCCTCTCTCGCATTGATGAGCACCTAGGGCTGGTCCACTCAAGAAAGCTGCTCCAGTGTAATTAAAGGTGTGTTTTCACAGCTGTTTAAACTGATGCACACAGCTGCATGCATGCTCATAATTCAGATTTATTTCAGTTTTGTAAGTCAGTTAGGTATTGGTTTACACAAAACCAAATAAGCCACTGTAGAAAAAGGTTGTTCCCACAGGGGTTTGCATTGGGTTAGCTAAATTAGTTTAAAAAACTGATTTACATTAAGAGGTAAAACTTTTTCATCTGGACAAGGTCTGATTCACATGACTAGTCCCACTGACTCACATGAATAAGTGCTTGCCAAGATGAGTAGGGTTGCACAATCTAATACTGGGGAGGGGGGTATTAGAATTCAGTGGTAATCTAGCAAAATAGATATGCAGAAATTTAGTTTCTTTTTCTGTTCTCCAATCAGTTTACACCAGAAAAAAAAATGTATTGGATGGCCTCAAAATTATGAGTCAGATAAATTCTGTAAATAACTCTTGGTCTGCAGATTGCTCAGAGGCAGTTTGTTGTGAGTACACAGCATCCAAAAGTCAAACGTAGAGCCGTGTTGAGTAGTTTTCACTGGGCACCTACGTCAGCTGGCATTGTTCCTGTTTTCATAGGGACACGCCTGGAAAGTCACTTTTCATTAATATACTCTGCTATTTGCATACTATTAGTAATATATGTGCACCTTCCTCCCAGAAAAAACGGTGTTAGAATATTCACAAAAACAAATACAAAGAGGGCTTAAACAGAGCCTGAAAGATTTCAGTTTTTGCTTGAGTGAATAATTATGGGGAAAATACTGAATAATTCCCCTGGCTCTATGAACTAGACACT